>JABUQX010051775.1:10000-17500 GCA_015478945.1 Trachelipus rathkii
TATATATATATATATATATATATATACCTATATATATATATATATATATATATATATATATATATATATATATATATATATATATATATATATATATATATATAGTGTATATGCATTAATAAAGAAACCTATTTATCCCCTTGGCCATCTTGTCATTAATCACAAAAGTAGTAGAGGAGAAAAGTAGAAGTGGAACTATTTCAGATAGACAGCTGAGTGAATTCTTTTACCAAACACGAAAAAACAAAAAATCATAAAAAACAAAATTTCGTATTTTTCTGTTTCATATTCTAGGAAAGTTTTTCAGATAATACCTCAGAAAAGGTTATTGGACATTGTAATGGATTCTTTCTGTAACCTCTTCTTAAAGTTTTTTATCATAACAAAAAATGATTACCAAGTAGATCTTCTTCTTTTTCTTCTTCTTCTTCTTCTTCTTCTTCTTCTTCTTCTTCTTCTTCTTCTTCTTCTTCTTCTTCTTCTTCTTCTTCTTCTTCTTCTTATTATTATTATTATTATTATTATTATTATTTTTATTGTTATTATTATTATTATTATTATTATTATTATTATTATTATTATTATTATTATTATTATTATTATTATTATTATTATTATTATTATTAGGTGGGCAGGAGATATATGGGAAAAGGTTAAAATTTAAAATTAAAAATAATGCAAATGCTGAATAAATATGGAATCAAAACATCATCTTTAAAGCAAACTTTAATTATTTGAAAAACGAACTTTGGTACTGCAAATTAATTCTTTACGTCAAACATTAGAAACATAAAAGAAGCATTGAATATATATATATATATATATATATATAATAATATAAACATATATCTAAACTAAATAATAATGTGTGTGTGTGTAATATTGTGTGTGTGTGTGTGTGTGTGGGTAATGTGTGTGTGTGTGTGTGTGTGTGTGTGTGTGTGGTGTGATGGAGCCTGGGCACACGGATAAAAAGCAGGTGCTAGCTGCCACACATTCAAAATATCCTTAAATTTACAGCAAGTAAGAAATTAAATGTCCTTCGAACCTTATCCCAACACAATTTCAGTAATGAAACAACCACACTATCAACAACATACAAACAATCCTCAAGAACTACAATCATCTATGGATCAACAGTCTGGTATCCATTAATCTCCCCCTCTAATAGAAATAAACTACAAAGAATACAAAACCCCGCCCTGCGTACAATAACGAGGTTGCCAAAAAAACCACCTATCCAGTACCTAATTGTAAAACGAAAATTCACCAATTCCTAGACCATCTCGATATGCAGGAACCCAATTTTACGCCAGGATTCTTGACCCCTCCCACCCATGTCATAACTACCTACAAGAACACTCAATGCATCGTTTAAAATGCCCTCCCTCTATTATGGCGAACTCTTTAGAACCATCCCCCCTCCCCCAAATAACACTCCTTTATCAAAACATATTCACACACATTTCAAGCAACGATGCCTCAACAACTGCCCAATAAATAACCTCATTAACTACCACCCTCCCGAGGTGTCCCCACACATGGCACACGCTCCCACGAAAGGGTGAAATCTCTCAGCACCTGGGCGAGGATTCGGGCATTACCCGCACCTTCAGAATACAAACATCAATTCCAACCTCAAGAAACTCCATCCCCTCTCTGCCAAAGAGCCTGAAACTGTCGACCACCTCCTACTGAATTGCCCAATTCCTCCCTACAGACACAACATCAGATCCGCATACAAAAGGACCTGGCAAACCACGCCCGGTGGAGGTTGCTGGGTTTCTGGAAATGACTTGGACTCCCCAAATAAAGAGGGTAGGAATGATAAAATAATGTATATATGTATATATATGTAATAATATATATGTGCTCTTTCTATATATATATATATATGTATATCATATGTATGTATATGTAATATGTATGCTTCAGTGACTCATTGGACCAAAGAGAGGCTTGTGGGGGCACCCAATAAAATAAGTATATATATGTATATATATATGTATGTATGTAATAATAATATGTATATGTATGTATATATGCTCATATATATATGTATGTAATATATATCATTAATGTATGTAATATGTAATATGCCACTATGTTTTCTTTTTTCAATGTTGTTTTTAAGGATTTTACAAACATTAACAGATTGTAACAATTACCACACTCACCTGGTTTATGAAATCTGAATCACTCCTCCTTCTTAAGCTGTATATAAAATCATATGAAACCCAACATATACTTAATTTGTGTAATATGAACTATTTTTTCTGCAATTCTAGGATTTCACCAAGATTTGTATAACCAAAATTAGAGCAAAATTTTATCAAAATTTATAACTAAAATTAGGCCAGCCTCCCAAAAGCATCATGCATGTAACTAAAAATTATATAACTACAGGAAAATAAATAATATTTTTGATTTTAGCAAGCAATTTCATCTATGAAACTTAAAAAAATTATTTTATTCTAATATTTATTAATAACACCTTAATATTAGTATAATTTTAGGGCTGGCAGCGTACGTTCTCATTAACCTTTCATTTCGGCAGTAGTACGAGAGCAAGAGTTGCCAAATATTGTTTTTTTTATTATGCTCTGGAGAAAATGTTAATTTTTCTTTTTATTTCCTTTTTAGGGGGTTCGAGCCGACGGAGGGACAGAGGGGGGACGAAGTCCCCCCGTCGTCCCCCGGTAGGCCGAGAAACCCCGACTCTGTCCATCTTTGTTGTTTACCCGTGGGGTATCCTTTAGTTAAAAAAGAAAAAATTCAACATTTGGCACCTTTGCGCGCTCCCTCGGAGTACTGAGCTCCTTGCTTCTTTTCAAAAAAAATGATCATTATCATACAGTTTTTCAACATTTTTAACAATTTTAAAAATTTTTCAAAGCGTTATTTTTTTATATTTTTTTAAATTTCATGGATAAAAATGTCTCCTGATTAATAAAATTTTATTTATTTTCCTGTAGCTGTTATTGTTTTTTTTTGTTACATTCATGTTGCTTTCGGTTGGCTGACCCTATAATTTTTAACAAAATATATAGTATATTTTAGTATATCTCTCTCTCTCTCTCTCTCTCTCTCTCTCTCTCTCTCTCTCTCTCTCTCTCTCTCTCTCTCTCTCTCTCTCTAAATATATATATATATATATATATATATATATATATATATATATATATATATATATATATATATATATATATATATATATATATATATATATATATATATATATATCTTCTCTTCTAATAACAACAACAACTTATGTAATAATACATGCTCTATATGTATATGTAATAATAATAAAAACATATCATATATATATATATATATATATATATATATATATATATATATATATATATATATATATATATATATATATATATATATATATATATATATTAAATAATTTTTTATTTAATTTAAAAATTTACAGGAGAAGTTATTTTATGACGTGTTCGAGAGGAGGCATTGTGGAAAAATACCCTCAAAATAGACAAAATAAGAATGAGGTTTCTTTTACGTTGCTGACAACCAGTGTTTAGAAAGCATTATAATTATGCTTTCTTGGAGGCACAAATCAAAATTCCTCAGTCAATGATCCTTATGAAAATAATGTTTCGCAAGAGAATAAATGAACTTAATGTAAAATTAGCGTTCTTTTATTTTAAACATTATTTTAATAGTAATAAATTGTAATTTGAATTATTTTATTACATCCAGCCTCCTTGCCCCCCCCCAAAAAGCCACCTATTATATTAATATATATATATATATATATATATATATATATATATATATATATATATATACCTATATATATATATATATATATATATATATATATATATATATATATATATATATATATATATATAAATTATATATATTTTTTGTTTGATCTATCGATATTTAATTTTTAAAATCTATTTTCGATATATGTGTATCGATTATACCCAAGATACCGAGAATCTAAATTTATTCATAGAATCAAAAATATATATATATATATACCTACTATATATATATATATATATATATATATATATATATATATATATATATATATATATATATGTATATATATATACTATATATATATAAAAGTGGGCCTTCATAGAGTATTATTGGAACTTTTCAAATATCTACTGTATATATAAATTTGAAGGTCATAAATTGTTTTTACTGTGTTTAGTGAGGTTGCGGTATTTTTTGTTCTAATTTTTCTGAAAATTATGAATTTGAAGGATTTATTCTAAATTTGTGAGAATGATTATATCATGTTAGCAATGCTAATTAGTTTGATACTAGATAAAAGGTTTGTAGAAAGTGTCACAAAAGAATGTGAAATTACCAAAGTAGGAGAAAAGTTTAATTTTTTATTGTACTAGTAAACATTGTGGCTCAGAAGTATACTATTTCTCCCAAATATTTTTTTTCAAATATTAGAGTTTATTACACTGATGCCCTTTTTTTAATTGTATTTCTTTTTTACATAACAAAACAGTTTCAAGGGTAGTAACCTATTTAAGATGTCAGTGAACCAACAGTTATAGATTGGATTAATTTAATTGGTTTTAATGTATATATATATGGCCAGCCTCTAGAAGAGCCACAATCCATATCTCAAAACTACAATAGCTACAGGGGAAAGGAATACATTTTGGAATCCTTGTAAAAAAATTTTGGTTAAGCAAATGTAAACAAAAAAAAAAAAAAAAAAAAATAAAATTGCTTTTTTTTTTTGGGGGAAAAAAAACAGGGGGGGACATAGTATATATATTATTTGTAAAGGGTATTACACGGCAATTTAGGGGCTCGAGCCGGGGGAACACAGGGAGGACGTTTTCCATACCCCGTAGAAGAGGGGCGGAGCCCCACGACACCTAAATACCAAAGAGCGGGGGGGGTTCCGGAGACCCTCCCGGAGAATCAACCCCGTAATGGATTCCCCGGAAGGCAGAAGACCCAAACTCCTGCCATCGGGGTGCAGTCTACCCTTGGGGTATTCTTTAGTTAAAAAAAACAACAAAATTTACTAGAAAGTCTATTTATTTTAACGAGTAACGTATAAAAAGTCTAAATAGGCTTTCTACTCATATTACTATAATTATTAACAATAATTTTTTTTTTTACATTTTCCGCACTAAAATTGTACCAACATTCCAGCAATGTATTCCTTTTCCCATTGCTATTGTAGTTTTGAGATATGGATTGTGGCACAACTATTCTCTCACTCTCTATGGATCGATATATATATATATATATATATATATATATATATATATATATATATATATATATATATATATTTATATATATATATATATATATATATATCGATGTCGATAGATATCGGTATCGATATATATTTCGATATATCGAAATCGAAGGTCAGAAAGAAACTTAAGTTTTACCATATATATATATATATATATATATATATATATATATATATATATATATATATATATATATATATATATATATATATATATATATATATATATATATATATATATTTAAGAGTAACTTCCACCTGCAATGCACTCGAACTTAATATATTTTATTTAAAACTACATACATATGCATAAGAGTAAAAAGGAAAAATAAAATAAAAACTTTACACTTTAATAATGAAAGAGATTAGAGAGGGGACTGGCGTAACGTTTCAGCACTTAACTTGTACCCTTCTTCAGACACCAAATCAAAGCAAAATGAGACAAGAGAACAGAAGAGCTTAAAAAAGTAACAAAGGGATCCTGGGGTTCATGTTGACGGAGGCAAAATATGTATTTATAAAAACAAATACATCGTTACAAACACAAGTATCACAGCAAAATAAATACATAATAGGGAAATAAATGAACAAATAAATAAATGAATAAATAAAATAGATAGAAAATAAATAAATAGATTAAAAAATAAATAAATAAATAAAATAAATAAATAAATAAATAAAAGACATTATACAAATATAAAATATGAGAATGTAACGAATAAAAATAATTATAATTATAAGAGTAATTACATTTATTAAATGGTAAAATAAAATGTTTTGTGCATAAAAGGAATATAGAATTAATAAAGTTATATTTGTAATATTAATTTATTAGTGACGAATATCCATCATAAACAATTGTGTTTAAAATAAAGACAGTAAACAGATAAAATTATCAAGTAAGCATTAAAAATTGGTGTGAAAATTGTTTTAGAAATTGTTTGTAGTTAAGTCCTACAGAGAACGAAGCCTTCCTGAAATGTTAACGTTATTGTAATTTTGATGAGGTAGGTATCATTCTATTAGTCTGTTTTCAAATCTTTGGAAGGTTGAATCAGAAAAGAAAATTAGAGTTATTCCAATTTATCATATGGTCATTGTTAGTTATTTGTTGATGGTTGCATTTTGGTTATTGTGACGAGTAATATCATTTTATGTTTGGTTAATTCTAGTGTTTAGAGTTTCAAAGTTTCTTCAAAATAAGTAGAGGTGCACTTTTGCAAGATATAGATTATACACCTCAATGCAGCTCTCTAATTTGGTATTGTTAATTACAGAATGTTTGTAGGGTACAAGGATATTTAAAAATGAAATTATGATTGAAAAGTTTTTTTGTATTATAGTTCAAGTATATGTAAATTATGGGTGTAAGGTATTATAATGCAATCGGAAAAATCAGTTTTCATTTGATTGTAGATATTAGGTTGTGAAATTTATTAAAAGCTTTAAATTTACGGGGAGTTAATCAAGTGTGGTGGGTATCAAGTGATAGAAACAATGTGAAAAGATAATTTATTTCTCCTTGCAAAATTGAGAATCGGATATGCGATAGGCACGTTGAAATTGATCGTATATTACGGTCCTTTTTTAAATGTAAGGGATGATTGTAAAAACAATATAAAAAAACTTCCTGTATTGATAGAGTTTTGATATATGGAAAATAGAGATGTGAACTGTGAGAAATATATGTTTTAGACTTTAAGATCAAGAAAGGAATTTTTGTTGCTTTGCGGGGTTCGAATGTAAATTGTGGAAGGGCTAAATTATTAAGTTGTTAGAAAAAGAATTGCATAATAGGAAATGTTTCCGGTATGATTACTATTATGTAAATCAACATGCTTAGTAACTAATTATGTATAAAAGAGAATGCAGGGGGGGATGGAAGGTAAGAGCTGGTTTTCAAGATTCATGAATATGCAAGCTAAAAAATGGGACTTAGAAGTTCCTCCAAAATGAAAGCTCCCACAAAATTTGTCTATAAAAGAAGTGTTATTAAAGGAAAATTATTTAGCAGAGCATAGTTGCAATAGAAATATGAAATATAAAACCGAAATTGGTAAAGTGTAATTTAATTTCCGATATAAACTGAATTACCTGAACAATAGGGACATTGGTGAAAGAGGTTAACGACGTCATGTTATTGAGTATGTGATTAGGGGTATGTTTCTTCAATTTTGGAAATAAGTGAGCATTATTATTAATGTGTTGCA
>JABUQX010051775.1:27500-32500 GCA_015478945.1 Trachelipus rathkii
TTTGCCTACTGTATGTCAAGGTGCACTTTACTAATGCAAAGCTCTCCATAATCCATAAGGGCAGACCACCATAGATTAATTAGTAAGATAGAAGAGTAAATAGCCATTTGACCTCATTCGTCGAGAGCCATACTGATGATCGGAGAGAAGGGAATGATACTATGATTGATCAGAGAAATAAATATAGATTCAAAGATTTTTGACAAACTAAGTAGAGATATAGGTCGATAGAAGATAAACGCGAGAATAGAGTCGGCAATGGTGGAATTAATAGGTAAAAGGTCAAAGAAATTAGTCTTTTCTGTAGGAACAATTGATTTTAGCTAAACTTTCATCATAGCGAATAATAGGAGGAGTAGCAAATGCAAAGACATTGTTGGATATATATTTGGCAAGTGGTCAGAAATATTTGTCAGTAGGTATAAATAAGGAGCTTCAGCTCACTTTTGTTTAGTGATAGAACGATTAGCCTGTGGAATAATATCCCTGCTAATGATTTCAGTGCAAATTAAGAGTAGCAAGAGCAATATGAAAACCTGAATTTCTACACACGATACTCGCTGCTGAATGACACGAGAGCATATACTATTGATTTTATAAAGAAAAATATTTAGTTGAAGGTGAAATCAACCTGTTCATCTCATCACGCATAGCTACACTCACCTTTTCAGCAGATTCGGCAGATACCCAGGAGTCTTTAGTGCCAAAGCAGGAACATGTCCGGAGCTAGTTAGCTTAGAAGCTACGCAAAGTCCCCTACTCTATAATTAGAGGATTAGAGTGCCAGAAGGTATGTTTACGGCAGGGTTGAGCTTCAGTAGAGGAAGTATTATAATTTTTGTCGTCAGATTGTGGTCAGTTACCAATAAGGGAAATGGTGTATTTCTAACAAGAAAAACTAGAGTTGAAGCATAGGACAAAGGTGTTTGAGAATTGGTTAGTACAATCCTTGATATATGCAGATTCCTTAGTTAATTGTTACGATCGTTAATAATATTGAGTGATTTGGGCTCTTTTCGTCTCGATCAGTATGAGGCAAATCAGGAATTTCAGTGAAGTGTTCAGTGAAATCTTCTAAATAGAGGATCTCAACATGTGGATAGGAGAATGACAATCTCGTGAGAAGTAGTAAAATTTTAAAAGAAGGCTTGAAAATTTGTTCTGTTCTAGAAACAGTTGCGTAAACACAATATTATTGTAATAGTAGGATAATATATTTTAAGCCAGTGAAGATCGGAGTTGATTTCTGATGATTTTAAAAATATTTGGGGATGTTTGATGTTATGAATGTTATCGGTAATGTTATTTTTGCTGTTACTTTTGGTGTTATTATTGATGCTATTTTTGGATAAATTTTAATTATAACTAGTAAGGTTTTCCTAATTTTGGTTTTCTTTTTCAATATTATTAATGCTGGTTTAATTCATGTAAGAATTTATAACTCTTAATTTTTTAATTGTAAAATTTAACTTTCATTTTTACTACTTTTTTTATGTCATTTTAATTAAATTTCCGTTGCTATTTCTTTCGGATCTTTTCTGGAGTTTGAAATTTCCTTCAATTACACTCAAATATACTTTTTTTCTTTTCTCTTAATTCATTTTTAGAGGTTTGGGGGGAGGGGAGTTTATTGTTCTTTTTATTTTTATGTTTTATTTTGTTATGTTTTTGTTTTTGTTGTTTTTTTTAAAGTATTTTTAATTTCTTTTACCTTTATTAATTCCAGACGCTTTTTACCTTTCTATTTCCCTCTTTCTTTCCTCAATCTTCCTTTCCTCGTTTTCTCTTTCATCCTTTAAACCCTTTCTCCTCTTTCCCCAATCTCCCTTCCCCCTCCCCCTCCCTCCCCTTGGAGAGGAAAAAACAAGACCTGGGTTTGCGATAAGAAACTTTAAATGATCTTCATTTTTTCCCCTCCTAAACCAAATAAAGTTTGAACGTCTGTTTGTTTGTGTGTGTGTGTATGTGTGTGTGAGGGTGTGTGTAGTTGGTATGTGTGAGGGTGTGTGTGTAGGTGTGTGTGTGAGGGTGTGTGCAGTTGGTATGTGTGAGGGTGTGTGTAGGTGTGTGTGTGTTTATGTGTCTCCGTTTGTGTGTGTATTAGTTTATGTGTGTGTCAACTTGTATCCAAATTATGTTTCATATTCAGGTCGGGAAGCGTGAGGCGGAATAATTTAAATAGAATTTTTTCTTATTCTTACACTATAATACATATGCAGTATATATATATATATATATATATATATATATATATATATATATATATATATATATATATATATATATATATATATATATAAAAAAAATGTTATATATATATATATATATATATATATATATATATATATATAAAGAGGCATGATTGAATGTGCTAAAAGCAGATGATGAGGTCTCAATAAAAAGATGTTTAGAATTAAATAAGGAGGAGGAAAAAAGGAAGACTGAAAGTTGCTGACGTAGGAGAAAAAATGAGGAAAATGAACAGTTTGGAAGTAGGATGAATTGGGACTACTTACAAGGGAATAGGAAGCTTTTCTGGAAGGAAACGCAAAATGTTAAGAATGAGAGTAAGGAGAATCTGAATAGAATAATGAATATGGATGGGGCTTTCGTAGCTGATGAAGTGGATGTGAGAAGAGTGTGGAGGGAGCACAACTAAAATCTTCCTAACATTGGCAGTAATGAAGAGATGATAGTGAATGTGTGTGAGTTTGATGGCGCAAGAAGGAATAGGTATTTTGGAGACCAGGTCTATAGTAAAGAGTTGATAATGAGTAGTGTGGGAAAGTTGAAGAATGGTAAATCTGCAGGTATGGATGAAATTACTGATGAAATGATCAGGAACGGAGGCGAGATGGTGATTGATTGGATTTGGAAGTTATGTAACAAAGCGTTTATAGAGGGAATAGTTCCGAGAGATTGGAGGAGAGCAGTAATAGTACCCTTATATAGGGGTAAGGGGGATAAGGGGAACTGTTGGAACTAAAGGGGAATTTGTTTATTGAGTGTTGTAGGGAAGATATATACTGGTATTTTGGTTAAAAGAGTACGTAGAGTAATTGAAGGACTGATTGGCGAAGAACAAGGTGTATTTATAAGTGGTAGAGGATGTGTAGATCAAATTTTGACATTGAAACAAATGGTTGAGTAAATGAGAGAGAAGAAGAATAAATTATATTTAGGTTCAATGGATTTGCAACAGGGTATGACAGGATTAATAGGGAAGCTCTGAGGCAGATGTTAGTGATATTTGGTGTTGGTGATAGGCTTTTGAATGGAATCAAAAGTACGTATAACGATAGTGAAAGGTGTGTAAGAATAAATGGAATCGAAAATAGTTGGTTTAATATAATAGCGGAAGGGACTAAGTCTTGAGTAAGCTAGGGTTTCGCATGAGGATATGTTGTTAACTAAGAAGTATAGATCTAAGATACAAAGTGTTCAGAAGAACAATCTTAAAGGCGTGTTAGGTGTGAGAAGAATTGATAAAATGAGGAATGAACGCATTATGGAGTTGTGTGGTGTGAAGGAAGAAGTAAATGAGAAAATAAGCGAAAGTACATTGAGATGATTTGGTCATGTGGAAAGGATGGATGATAGTCGATTGGTTAAGCGGATGTATAGTGGTGAGTGTGCTGGGAATCGATCGTCTGGGAGACCGAAAAAAAAGTGGACTGAGTCAGTAAAAGAATGCCTGAAGGAAAGGAATGTGAGTTTCGTAGAGGCTAGAAGAAAAGTGCATAATATTAGGGAATGGCGGGGTTTTGTGAGGGGTATGGTTGTGGGATTTACCCAGGGGATGAACCCCACATTGACGAGATACCATAGTAAGGGTCCGTCGCAGTCTCGTGAAGCCTCAGGGTGGGTTTTTCTGATTCGATGATTTCTCAATGGGGATATAAAAGAGACGTTAAACGGGGGGCTTTCTTTTTGACTTGCTTCATTATTCTACGCACCTCACTCCCAATCTGAGGATAGGAGAAAGATAATTATATATATATATATATATATATATATATATATATATATATATATATATATATATATATATATATATATATATATATATATATATATATATATATATATAAATTATATCATATCTGGTGGAAAAAGGCCAGAGGATTAGACAAAACTTTCGGGAAATGGGAAACCCCATTTCCAGATCCACATAAAAGGTCGACATACCCCGGTACAAGGTATTTGAAAGTAAGACTTTTCATGGCTTTACTAGTAGATTACTAAACTGGAAAGAGCATAGAGGATAAGTCAGAGGTCAGAGGTCAAAGAGACGGTCAGTGAAGGGATGAGATTATGCGGAAAAGAGATTCACAAGACCACTTCTCGAAAGAGGAGGTATGCAATTAAAAGTTCAGAAGAGGTATTTTTTGATTTTTTTTATTTATTTATTTATTTATTTTTTTTTTGTAACATCAACAGATAGAATAAGGAGAGTGATTCATCAATTGTAATGCGAGGAAAAGATTGGAAAGACATTGCTAGGGTGAAAGTGGTGACGAGTTCGAAACTCAACCTTTTTAAGAGGAGTTGTATGAGTGGGACAACACCAGAAATGTGATGCATATTTTATTCAAGAAATAATAACACCACTATAGAGAGAAAGTAATTAGTGTGATTTGAAGAAGTTCTGAAGGAGACGCCGTTAAACCTAATGTTTTAAAAAGCTAGAGAGGCAATGTGATTCTTCCAAGAGAGGTCACAAGCAAAAGGAATTATCAAATATTTTAAGGAAGGAAGAGTGTTGCAGGTGTGAGAAGGATTATGTTGAGTAGATATGCTAAGAAATTGAGCTCTTGAGTCATTGATAACATCCATGTTTTCTCATACCAAAACAGATACGAAAAGATCAAATGTTAATTGCTCTCAAGGTCATCATCCTAGCATCTTACCTATTTACGATTGCGCTTAATCTTTTTCGAACTGAAAAGGCTAATATAGATTAAGATTGGCATAATTATAGATAGGTGATGTTGTGACAG
>JABUQX010051775.1:40000-42381 GCA_015478945.1 Trachelipus rathkii
TTTGTGAGAAGACACAGCACCTCTTGTACTACGGGGGCGACGTAAAGGTGGTGGTACCGGGTGATAGGTTCCTCGAGGCACCTGCCACTAGGTACCTACGAGAAAAGAGAAGTAAAGCACCAACATCACGCCGCAAAGATAGAGGGTCAAGTGAACTGGAAAGTATAGACAATTTATAAGCCTTTTGGCCTTGGACTCGACCCTATCTAAAAGCCGGGTGAAACCAAACCCCCCCCCCCCCCCGAGCAGTACTCCATACAAGGCGGATGAGGCCCTTGTATAGCTGAACAACTGAGAAGAGGAAAAAAGTCTCGCAGTCTAAACAGAACTCGCAATTTCTTTGAAGCCCTTCACCAAACATTGTGATGTGGAGTTTCCAGATGTAATTTGCTGTTTATGATCAAGACCCATGTTGTTTATATTGTCAACAGGAGGACGAGAACCGTCGAGAGATAGGAAGGATTGGAAGGTGTCTTAGAGGAGATTTGTAGAGTTAGGTTTTTAAAGAATTGAATTTCACAGGTTCAGACAGCCCCACCCAAAATTCTATCAGATCAGCAGAATAGAATCGAAGATTCAGGGCAGAGGCAATTCTAAAGTAAAGAAGGAGCAGCATTGAAATGAGTTGAAGAATGAAGGGTTAAGTCATCGGCATATGAGTGAATCGAGTTAGATGTGCAGGTGAGAGAAGATCATTAATGAAAAGTAGAATAAAGTAGGAGATAAGACAGAACCCTGAAGAACACCACTATTAACAGAAAAGGAAGAAAGAAGTCGCCCCATCAACAACAGCCAAATATTGAGCGATTTGAAAACTAGACATAAGTAAGCAAAGAGAAGGAGGAAGCCCAAGGGAGGGGGAGGCTTGGAGAGCAGTGACGTATGCCATACTCGATCAAAAGATGCTGTCAAGCGCCACCACACCAAGTCTCCCCGTAGTTCAAGGGCCGGAAAACCATAAAATCGAGTAGATAGGAAAGTATATCGCCAGTAGACCTCCCGAGCGCAGAAAGCCGTACTGGCGATCAGAGATAATAGATTCCAGATGATCTAGAAATGAGAGTTGAGAAGAGTTTCAAGATCTTAGATAGAATACAAGTAAGAGCTATAGGGCGATAGTTAGAAGGATCAGAGCTGCTTCCCTTTTTTCGGAACAGGTTGGTCATGTGCGTGCTTCCAACACTGAGGAAAAGTATTTGTATTAAGACGCAAGAATTATAGTTGAACGAGGGGGCGGGGATGGCACAGGTACACTCCCTCAAAAACTCAAGGAGGAATGCCCATCCGGTCCACCCCGCCTTCCTAACGTTCGTAGATTTCGGGAGCCCACCTGATCGAATGTAATCACAGGCAAAGGCATTGGATACCTGAGAGGAGAGGAGGGGAGGATGAGGCCAGAATCGTCAGGGTTGAGTTAGAGGAAAATAGGAGGCCGAAGAGATTGGCCTTTTCAGTTGGAGAATTAGCAACAGAACCATCAGAGCGAATAAGAGGAGGAAAGACAGATTTACAGAAGTTGTTAGAGATGTTTTTGGCAAGAGGCCAGAAAGATTTGTCAGTAACCAAGGGAGATTCGGCACCACTTTCATTTATTAAATCACTTTGCTCGTCAGTATCCCTGCAACGATTTCTAGCAGAATGGAAATTAGCAAGAGTGATAGGAGAACGAGAACTCTTATTACTTAATATTACGAAAATTAGATATTTTTAGCAATACATATAATAGGACAAATTGTTAAAAAAAGAAATAGAAAAATTGAAAATGAGAAACTCTTGAAGACTTTTAGCTGTTATTACAAGATTGTTTTTCTTTTTCTTTTTTTTTTCTTTCATTATTTAATCTCATTTCTTTAATTTTTAAACGTTTCAACTTAAAAAAAATAAAAACTAGTTTTTATTTAAAATATTGTAAAATTTCACATGTATTCTTTCGTTTCTGCTTATCAGTTTCAACCTTTCTTTTCTACAGGAATCTCAACCTTTCCTTTGTTCTCAAACCTATTTTTAATGGGAATATTTAAACTTCCTAATTGTTCTGATCTCATCTCAAATTGTTAGTTCGGTTTCTGTAAAGAACGATCTCTTTACTTCTCTCTATTTTCCTTCTAACTCGCTTTTGTTGCTTTAAACATCAACATTTCCCTGAATTTTTTGCTATGTTGCTGACATTTCCAGAGCTTTTGAAAATCTGGCATAAAGACTTGACATCTGGACCTCACTCTTTCAATACTAATTCTCGCAATAATCCTTTTTATGAAATCAGTGCCAGTCACTTTATTTACAACAGCTGTTGTAGACGATCATCATTCACTCCTTAATCCTATAATTAAGGATTCTATAAGATCAAAAACTATTATTATTATTATTATTATTATTATTAT
>JABUQX010051776.1:0-10000 GCA_015478945.1 Trachelipus rathkii
GATGTGTGTGCATGTGTAAGTGTGTAAGTGTGTGCGTGTGTATGCGTGTGAGTGTGTGTGTGACATGGTTTTGAGATATGCAGTTCTGTCTCACATGATAAGATCGAAAAAGCTAGATATATATTTTTAAAGACTAATATTTATTAAATGAATAATAAAATCAACGTAAATTTAAGCAATGGTTAAGATACAGAATACCGGTTATCCAGTAGTGCAAAAAAAAAGAAATAAATAAATTAAAAAAAAATAAATTAAAAAAAAAAAAAATAACTAGCATTACATTCACAGATTCTCAAGTAGTTCAAACAGTAGAGGAACTGAGTCGCGAGATAAACGTACTGGAGTCGGTCGATCTCTAGAGCAAATACAAGGAAGCAACTAGAGCGTCTTCCTTCTCCGGAAAGATAGATAGATAGATAGATAGATAGATAGATAGATAGATAGATAGATAGATAGATAGATAGATAGATAGATACACATACACACCTGCGTATGTATGTATGTATGTATGTATGTACTGTATGTATGTATGCATGCATGCACAATGCAATGTGCATGTACGTGGCTGCATGCATGCACGTAATGCACAATGAACGCATGTACGTAATGCACAGTACAGCACACAGTAAACGATTACATACACACATATTATTACACACACACACACACACACACATACACATATTATGCCATTATTATTATTACACATACATGTGTGTTAACATTATTATTATTATTACACATACACACATTATTGTTGGCTTAACATTTTTATTGTTACATACATACATACATATTATTGTTACATACATACATACATATTATTATATATAAAGATATATATATAATACTATTATATATATGATATTACATTGTGATTATGGCACTTGAAGTATTGTTTCTTACTGCTTTCGTACTTCATACTTCATACTTCATACTTTCACACATCATACTCGCTTAATAATAATAGTAGTGCAGTAAGAGTTTCTTAATAAAAAAACCAAGGAAGATTGATCACTATACAACAGAGAAATAAATCTTAAATCATGATTTATTCTGGTCATGCTGGATCCACACAAGCTTTATTCAAAATTTCCTTCGATACCGTTCTGAATTTATATAATGGTATTTTTCAGTGCATGATAAGTGACTTTATTATTATTATTATTATTATTATTATTATTATTATTATTATTATTATTATTATTATCATTATTATTATTATTATTATTATTATTATTATTATTATTATTATTATTATTATTATTATTATTATTATTATTATTATTATCACACACACACATTATAACACATATTACACATTACACATAATACACATATTAAAGAAAGAAAGAGCATACATATAATCATACATATGAGTGGCATATAAATGGAGGAGGAGAGAGAAGCATATATATATATATATGTATATACATATATATATATATATATATATATATATATATGAGAGAGAGAGAGAGAAAGAGAGCAGAGAGAGAGAGAGAGAAAGAGAGAGAGAGAGAGAGAGAGAGAAAGGAAGGCAGAATAAGGATAAAGCCAAATATAGTCATGGAAGGAAATAAATAAATAAATGGTATCATGTAAAAAATGAAAACATCCACATATACATATTACATACCTAACATGATATCAAGGTATATACTAATACATACATATACAAATATATATATATACATGCATATATACATATATATATATATACATATATATATATATATAGAAAGAGAATAAGGAGGAGAGTGAAAGAGAGAGACAGAGAGATTATATTATATATATATATATATATATATATATAAATATATATATATATTAATTGGAAAATGTACCCTGAGTAATGTTACTCTAAATTCTTTCGTTTATGTCTTTTTTAAAGTCACTTTTCATGACACAAGAGTCACGAACATACCTGCGTGTATATGTATATTTATATGTATATTTGTATGTATGTATGTATGTATGTATGTATGTATGTATGTATGTATGCATGTATGTATGTATGTATGTATGTATGTATGTATGTATGTATGTATGTATGCATGTATGTATGTATGTATGTATGTATGTATGTATGTATGTATACGTAAGTTTGGTAATAGAAGAATAATAAAATAATATATTCATAAAAATAAAATTATTTCATGTCCATGTTTACGGTACGGTGTGAAAATTGACCCATAATTTAAAATTGTAAAAAGATAAAGTTTGCCCAAGTTTAAAATTAATTAATTGAGGTGTTATAGTTAGACAGTTAAGAGAGACACACCTTTGAAAGTCCGTTCTTTCTAGTATTATATCTGAAAAAAATCTGAGTGTAAAGTATTAATATTTAATTCAATATATTTATCACCTACTTATTATAGTTTTAAAATTTCAAAGAACAACAATTTTTATCCTTTAAAATTTAAAACATCTATTTTCGTCTCGTGGGGAAGGAGGAGCAGAAGAAATATTTTTTGCCCAAGGGGCAGAGGCGGTAGAGAACCCAAATATTTTTTTTGCCCAAGGGACATAGGCGGTAAAATATCCAAATATAGGCCTGGGTGTTTGTTAAATTTTGAAATCTGGGATAAAAATATTTCAAGGACAATTAATCACTTAAGGTCAATCACTTATTTTATATGATATTTATTAATAGAAAATTAATATTTACAATTTAGTATATTCTGTAATATTTATGTACAAATATGTTATAGAATGCCTCGAAGAGACATGCACACACACTCACAATTATTTATATATATATATATATATATATATAATGAGTATATATATATATATATATGAAAGAGAAGAGAGAGTATATATATATATGAAAAGAGTATATATATATATATATATATATATATATATATAGAGAGAAGGCAGTGGGGAAGAGGCCTAGAAACCCTGACTCAGGAGGAATTGGAGAAGAAGAAGAGAGAGAGGAGAGAGATCAACACACACATATAGTGTCCTATATTATATTCCGTCTAGGCTGAATCAACATAAGTTTAACGCCCTATATTATCTATTAGACTTTTCAAAAAATCATTTATCTTCATCTATCAATATTCGGTTATTTAGTCAATCGATCTTCCATACAACGTTTCGACTTTCAGTATTTTATTTCTTTTCTATATTTGTCTACACTCTAACATCTTTATTTACTTTCTTCATCCCCCCTTTCCACTTTCTTCTCCCCCCATTAAGTAGGAGAAGGGGGAATGAGGGATAGAATCATTAAATCGTACGTAAAACATGATATTAGAAAACGCTCGTCTTTTTCTAAAAGCCCGCGAAAAGTCAAAATCTTATATTTTTTTCCCGCCAAAAAATGGAGACTTTATATTTTCCCGCCAAAAAAAAAAAGTTTGATAATATCTCGTTTTTATGAAAAAAGTTTCTTTAAACTTATTTGCATTTTCTTTCTTATTATTTAATTTTCTTTTTTATTTTTTTTATTTTTCGCAAAGCAATTAGGTTTATTTTTTGAAAAAGTTTTTGGTAAAAAGTTAATCTTTAAGATTGCTTTGCCAATTTAGTTACTTTTAATAATAATAATAATAATAAATAATAAAAACTATCATCCTTATCGTTTTTTAAAAACTTTTCTTTCCAAGAGGGTTTTTAAAAAAAGAAAGGATTGATAGTGATAAGAGTGGATAGGAGACGAAATGACAGATAGATCATTTAGGAAATCCTCCTGTTAAGAATAGATTTAAAAACCCTTTGGAAAGAAAAGTTTTTAAAAAGAAAAGGATGAAAGTAAAAAGGGATATGATTTGTTCATTCTCTTCGGCAAACGTTGATCGAACCCGGGAATAATCATTAAACAATGACGAAAGCTAGCTATTGCATGTGAATTGCTGAAAAAGATACGGATGATTTGAAAAGGTTCGATCAACCTTTGCCTCAGAAGAGAAAGCAACAATTCATAACCCTTTTAACTATCATCCTTATCTTTTAAAAACTTTCGTTTCAAAGGGTTTTAAAATCATTTAACAGGAAGGATTTCCTAAAATCTAATCTGTCATTTCGTTCCTATCCATCCTCTTACATGCTGACTCCTCCTTCATACTAAATTAGTTAACGTTTTCACTAAACCACGGCAATCAGCGGTCGTTGCCTCCAAGGCTACATTGTATCAGTCTACTGATGTCCTGGTTAGGCAAACGTTTAACTAATTTAAGTATTGAAGGATGGAGTCAGCAGCTAAGAAGTGGGATAGAGACGAAATAACAAGATAATCATTGAAAATCCTCCTGTTAAGGAATAAATTTTATTAATTCCTTTTGAAAGATAAAGTTTTAAAAGATAAGGACGAAGTAAAAAACAGGGTTAATGAGTGTTCTTATCTCTGTCGGTAACAAAGGATAGTGTGCAGTGATAAGAACCCTTTTTATCTATCAATCCTGCGAAGAAAGAACAATTCATACCCTTTTTACTAATCATCCTATCTTTTTAAAACTTTTCCTTTTCCTAAAGGTTTTAAATCTATTCTTAACAGGAGGATTCTTAATGATCTATCTGTCATTTCGTCTCTATCCACTTCTTATCATCTGACTCCATCCTCAATACTTAAATTAGTTTATAACGTTTTCACTAAATCAGAAATCAGTCGATGCACAAATTGTAGCTGTGAGCAAACCTGACCGCTGATTTTTTTTGTCCAATTTTTTAGTGACATAGAAAATAAAGGTCAGTTGCTCCAAGGCTACCTTTGTAGTATTAGCTAAATGCTGCTTAGTGAAACGTTTAACGAATTGAAGTATTGAAGGATGGAGTCAGCATGATAAGAGTGGATAGGAGACGAAATGACAGATAGATCATTTAGGAAATCCTCCTGTTAAAGGTTGTTTTAAAAACCCTTTGGAAAGAAAAGTTTTTAAAAAGATAAGGATGATAGTAAAAAGGGTTATGAATTGTTCTTTCTCTTCGGCAAAGGTTGATCGAACCCGCGATTCCGGCATGACGAAACAATTCATAACCCTTTTTACTATCATCCTTATCTTTTTAAAAACTTTTCTTTCCAAAAGGTTTTTAAATCTATTCTTAACAGGAGGATTTCATAAATGATCTATCTGTCATTTCGTCTCCTATCCACTCTTATCATGCTGACTCCATCCTTCAATACTTAAATTAGTTAAACGTTTCACTAAACAGGAATCAGTCGATGCTACAAATGTAGCCTTGGAGCAACTGACCGCTGATTTTTCGCATGTCACTAAAAATTGGGACAAAAAAAAACTTTTTTTTTTAATGCATCAAAAACTCGACTCCAATTCAAGTATCTGCTCGATATAATCTTTCACTCAACTATAACATTCGTTCAACCTGTGCCGAAGAGAAAGAACAATTCACAACCCTTTTTACTTTCGTCTTTATCTTTTTAAAAACTTTTCTTTCCAAAGGGTTTTTAAATCTATTCTTAACAGGAGGATTTCATAAATGATCTATCTGTCATTTCGTCTCCTATCCACTCTTATCATGCTGACTTTATCCTTCAATACTTAAATTAAGTAAACGTTTCACTAAACAGGAATCAGTCGATGCTACAAATGTAGCCTTGGAGCAACTGACCGCTGATTTTTTTTTGTCCCAATTTTTAGTGACATGCGAAAAATCAGCGGTCAGTTGCTCCAAGGCTACATTTGTAGCATCGACTGATTCCTGTTTAGTGAAACGTTTAACTAATTTAAGTATTGAAGGATGGAGTCAGCATGATAAGAGTGGATAGGAGACGAAATGACAGATAGATCATTTAGGAAATCCTCCTGTTAAGAATAGATTTAAAAACCCTTTGGAAAGAAAAGTTTTTAAAAAGATAAGGATGATAGTAAAAAGGGTTGCCGAAGAGAAAGAACAATTCATAACCCTTTTTACTATCATCCTTATCTTTTTAAAAACTTTTCTTTCCAAAGGGTTTTTAAATCTATTCTTAACAGGAGGATTTCCTAAATGATCTATCTGTCATTTCGTCTCCTATCCACTCTTATCATGCTGACTCCATCCTTCAATACTTAAATTAGTTAAACGTTTCACTAAACAGGAATCAGTCGATGCTACAAATGTAGCCTTGGAGCAAACCTGACCGCTTGAGTCTTAAGAGAGACGTCTTATATATATATATATATACAAGCCGTGACTGCTATTTATGGAGGAGACGAGTGAGCGTAGAGATTAGAGATTTAAGATATTCCTAATTCCTCCTGTTAAGAATAGAGTAAAAAACCCTTTGAAGAAAGTTTTTACAAGGATGAAGATGATAGGAAAAAAGGTTCGAATCAACCTGCCGACAGAGAAACGAACTAATTTCATAACCCTTTTTTACTATCATGCCTTATCTTTTTAAAACTTTACTTTCAAAGGGTTTTTAACATCTATTCTTAACAGAGAGGATGTTCCTACATTCTCTCTACCATTTCGTCTCCTATCCACTCTTAATCAAGCTGACTCCCATCCTCAATACTTAAATTAGATTAAAACGTTCACTAAACAGAATCAGCGCGTCAGTTGCACCAAGCTACCCATTCGTAGCGAATCGACTGATTCCTGTCTTAGTAAAAACGTTTAGACTAATTAACGTATTGCAACGGATGAGTCGAGCAAGTGATAAGAGTGTGATAGGAGAAGAAATGACAGATAGATCATTTAGGAAATCCTCCTTTAAGAATAGATTTTAAAAATTTGGAAAGAAAGTTTTTAAAAAAGATAAGAGATAGTACAAAAGGGTTATGAAATTCGTTCTTTCTCGTCGGCAAAGGATGATCGAACCCTTTTTTACGTATCATCCTTATCTTGTTAAAACACTTTTCTTTCTCAAAGGGTTTTAATCTATTCTTAACTAGGGGATTTCCTAAAGTGACTATCTGTCATTTCGTCACTTATCCACTTATGTGTCGATTACTCTAACCTTCATTGCTCATTTTATTTAGAAAGATGTCCATCTTAACTACAAATAGCCGATAAAAAAAAAGTTTTTTTTTGTCCCAATTTTTAGTGACATGCGAAAAATCAGCGGTCAGTTGCTCCAAGGCTACATTTGTAGCATCGACTGATTCCTGTTTAGTGAAACGTTTAACTAATTTAAGTATTGAAGGATGGAGTCAGCATGATAAGAGTGGATAGGAGACGAAATGACAGATAGATCATTTAGGAAATCCTCCTGTTAAGAATAGATTTAAAAAGACCTGATGCTATCCTTCCTGCTGCTGTTTTCAAAACTAGCGTCTCTATACTTGCACGTCCTCACAAAACTCTAATTGTCATCTTAATGTTTTAAGTTCTATTCTTTCCAAAGGTTTTTAAAACTTTTCCAAAGAGGAAAATTTGGAAAAATCTCTATCTGTCATTTCGTCTCCTATCCACTCTTATCATGCTGACTCCATCCTTCAATACTTAAATTAGTTAAACGTTTCACTAAACAGGAATCAGTCGATGCTACAAATGTAGCCTTGGAGCAACTGACCGCTGATTTTTCGCATGTCATTTGACGGTGTTTCCCCAGTGATTCTCAAAACTTGTGCTTCCGAGCTTGTGCTTGGCAAACTCTTTCGCCCCTGCTGCATTTCGTATTCGACCTTTTCGTCATGCCGGAATCGCGGGTTCGATCAACCTTTGCCGAAGAGAAAGAACAATTCATAACCCTTTTTACTATCATCCTTATCTTTTTAAAAACTTTTCTTTCCAAAGGGTTTTTAAATTTAGCCTTAACAGGAGGATTTCATAAATGATCTATCTGTCATTTCGTCTCCTATCCACTCTTATCATGCTGACTTTATCCTTCAATACTTAAATTAGTTGAAAGATTATATCGAGCAGATACTTGAATTGGAGTCGAGTTTTTGATGCATTAAAAAAAAAAGTTTTTTTTTGTCCCAATTTTTAGTGACATGCGAAAAATCAGCGGTCAGTTGCTCCAAGGCTACATTTGTAGCATCGACTGATTCCTGTTTAGTGAAACGTTTAACTAATTTAAGTATTGAAGGATGGAGTCAGCATGATAAGAGTGGATAGGAGACGAAATGACAGATAGATCATTTAGGAAATCCTCCTGTTAAGAATAGATTTAAAAACCCTTTGGAAAGAAAAGTTTTTAAAAAGATAAGGATGATAGTAAAAAGGGTTATGAATTGTTCTTTCTCTTCGGCAAAGGTTGATCGAACCCGCGATTCCGGCATGAAAAAGGTCGAATACGAAATGCAGCAGGTTTGAAAGAGTTTGCCAAGCACAAGCTCGGAATCTAAATGATCTATCTGTCATTTCGTCTCCTATCCACTCTTATCATGCTGACTCCATCCTTCAATACTTAAATTAGTTAAACGTTTCACTAAACAGGAATCAGTCGATGCTACAAATGTAGCCTTGGAGCAACTGACCGCTGATTTTTCGCATGTCACTAAAAATTGGGACAAAAAAAAACTTTTTTTTTTAATGCATCAAAAACTCGACTCCAATTCAAGTATCTGCTCGATATAATCTTTCACTCAACTATAACATCATCGGAAACAAACATCTAAAACATTTTAATGCTCGTAATCAGTGCCGTAACTTCATCCATTGGGTTCACGAGTCAGATGATGTTGGAGGGGCCTCCTTCCATACATTTTATATGGATATAAAGTTACGCCAAAGTGAACCTAAGCCAACAGGAGTATTGTAAAGCAGTAAAGTCAAAAAATTGAAAATTTACTTTTTTATGTAGTAATCATGTCCTAAAAATGCTAATATAATAATCGGAACAGTTACGCTTAATTCTCAAGTGAAATCCCTTTTCCTTTCGGACAAATTACCGGTATTTTCTAATGCCTTGGAAGTTAGGTAAGAACTTGAATGTTTAAAATGCATGATTTTAAAAAGGTTAGACAATTAATAGTATATATTATGTCGACAAGACACATTTTGTTATTGACGTTGTATTATAGTTTTCTCTATATTATTTATTAGTGAGTATATATATATATATATTATATATAGACGTAAATAATATATAACTATATAGCTATATTAATATAAATATATATATATATATATGATATAATATTATATATATATAATATATAGTATATATATATATATATAAATAAATTATATATTATTATATATATATGATATATATACTCATGTACGAATCTATTCTATATAATAGTATATACTATATATAACTATATATATAATATAATAGTTATAATATATACGATATAATATAATATATATATATTATATATATAGTATATATATATATATATATATATATATATATATTATATATATATAGTATATATATATATATATATATATATATATATATATATATAATATATAGTATATATATAAATAGTATCCTTCCTGATCAAAAAAAGATAAACACAAGAAGAAAAACAACACATCGGGGAAACTTTTAAAAAAACTCGCTAAACATTTACCTACATAAGAAACTCAAATAAATCAGATTTTAATGATATTATTCGCTTGTACTGATTTCCGATATGTACAGTAAAAAATTCAAAATATCAACTTGTATCTTGACACTTTCAATTTAATTTGCTTCTCGTGCCAGCCGTATTGCTTGCAAGATTAATTATTATTCAGCACAATGAAAAGTGAAAGCACTCCTAAACAGAAAATCTATTATGACTTAAGGATCCGAGAGATGCTATCAAATCCAAAGTTTTATTTAGTTTGATTCAAAATTCATAATCTAGTTGACTTTGCAATACAGATTCTGCAAGTATTCATCTAATATTAGAAATCGATTCAAGACAAAATCACGGTAGATTTTCAAATAGATTCTGATTCACCGCGAGTTACGGATTCAGATTCAGAATTCAGTTGACTTTCAAACCGATTCTGATTAAGAATCCAGTAGACTTTTAAAGAGATTCTGATTCACCGCAAGTTACCGATTCAGATTCAGAATCCAGTAGACTTTCAAATAGATTCTGATTCACTCAAAGTTACCGATTCAGATTCAGAATCCAGTTGACTTTCAAACCGATTC
>JABUQX010051776.1:15000-17458 GCA_015478945.1 Trachelipus rathkii
TTCTGAGCCAAAACTGGAGCGTAACAAAAATTAATATTATCGATATTGCTAATACGTTTTCTGAAGAAATAATAATAATAATAATAATAATAATAATAATAATAATAATAATAATAATAATAATAATAATAATAATAATAATAATAATAATAATAATAATAATAATAATAATAATAATAATAATAATAATAATAATAATAATAATAATAAAATAAAACAAAGATAAATATCCTATAGAAAAAATTTCCATAATTTCGATTTAAAATTTTTAAAAATTAAAATAAAAATAAAAACACTATATAAATGAATAAAAACTGAAAAACAATGAATAAATTAATCAACTTAACAAATAAATAAATATATAGATAAATATATTAAAAGTTTTTAATAATAATAAATAAGTGTTATATAGGACCATATTTTCCTAAAGCTTATTATTATTATTATTATTATTATTAATTATTATTATTATTATTATTATTATTATTATTATTATTATTATTATTATTATTATTATAATAATAATAATAATAATAATAATAATAATTATTATTATTATTATTGTTATTATTATTATTATTATTATTATTATAAGTAATAATAATTAATAATATAATAATTAATAATAATAAGAATCAATAATAATAATAATGAATAATTTAATAAAAATAATAATAAAATAATATTATTATTAATTTATTCATTGTTTTTCAGTTTTTATTAATTTATATAGTATGTTTCTATTTTTATTTTAATTTTTAAAAATTTTAAATCGAAATTATGGAATTTTTTTTATAAGATATTTATTATTATTATTATTATATTATTATTATTATTATTATTATTAATTTATTATTATATTATTATTATTATTATATTATTATTATTATTAATTATTATTATTATTATTATTTATTATTATATTATTATAATAATAATAAATAATAATAATAATAATGATAATAATAATAATAATAATAATAATAAAATAATAATAATTAAATAAGTTATATAATTAAAATAATATAATAATAATAATAATAATAATAATAATAATAATAATAATAATAATAATAATAATAATAATAATAATAATATTAATAATAATAATAATAATAATACTTTTAGAAATTAACGTCGATTTCAAACTCGAGAAAATAACAACTCTTACTTCCCTACCGTGGCTCAATCGGTAGAGCGAAAGAGTAGTAAAGGCAAGGGCCAGGGTTCGATCTCCCATCCGGATCCTAGGTAGCAATTACCTAGAAAAGTTCTCCTCCTGGAATAGGGCTATGCCCGTGAGGTGCGAACTTTAAAAAGAAAAAAAAATCTCATATATCTGGTTACTCTACCTCAAACACTTACTGGCATTTTGTAAAACAAATATCAATGCCCAGCTTAGCTTCTTCCTCATTCCCTTCTACTGCGTCTTCTGACGGCAGTACTGTTGTCTTACCTTCTCCTAAGACTGAGAGCTCTTCGTTCAAACCTTTGTCTCTAATTCCACTCTAGATAAATCCCGAAACTATTTCACCTTCTCCACCTCCTTCCAACTTTTTCACGCCTAACAATAATTTCATCTAAAGATGTTATTTCAGCTCTCTTCGAGGTTAGCACTAAGAAGGCGCACGGTCCTGATGGTATAACTTCAATTGTTCTCAAAAAAACTTGTGCTTTTGAATTTCCACCCTGGCTTAACAAACTGCTTCGTCTCTGTCTTTCCTTCTTGTTGGAGGCAAGTACTCATTCATCTTGTGTCGATGAGGGTGAACCTTCTCAACCCTCCAGCTATAATCATATTTCTTTAAACTTTGCTATATTCAAAGATTTCGAAAGATCCTTAGAAGGAAAATTTGTAAATTTTAAAACCTTCTATAATAATTATCTCAGATTACCAGTATGGCTTCTTTAACTAACTGGTGATCTTCTTTCTCTCTCTGTCTCTCTCTCTCTCTCTCTCTCCTCTCTCTCTCTCTCCAATCCTTGTCCATCAGTTTATTCTCTCATCTCCTCTCTTCTGTCTATTCGCCTCTTTCATATATTTCCTTCTCGCTCTCTCTCGCAGCTATCGGTCTCTCTCTCTCTCAGTCGTCCAGTCTTCTCGCGTCCCTCGATCTTCGGATGTGTACCTCTCTCTCGCTCTTCTCGTCTTCACATTTCGGTTGCCATCGACCCGTATATCTCTCTCTCTCTCTCTTCGTTCTCACGCTCTCGCTCCCCACGTCACGTCATCCTAGATTTCCTGAAGCTCCCCTTCTCTGCCGAATGGTCTGATTGTAGCCGTTGTCTCTGCCATGCGAGCACATCAATCCTCCGTCTAGTGCCCTGTCCGCTAGCAGCTTGGCGGATTAGTAGGTACTCGTCTCTAATATAACACGCTGCGGCGTCATTCAGATTACTCATCGGCGCCGTCTCGTACATTCCGTGTTCTCTTCCCTACTCCTCTCTTTCCTCTTTA
>JABUQX010051777.1:5000-10000 GCA_015478945.1 Trachelipus rathkii
ATGGCTAGATAATATAGATTTAAACATACTTTTATGTTTATTTGGCTGTATAGTTTACGTAAAAATTAATTCATACTCGATTTTTCACCAGGGGCGCCGACTGTCTCCGGGGGCAGAAACTTTAGTATCTGAAAAACAATACAGCACGGTGTTTGTTTATTCTAAACCAGATGATAATTATCCATATTATTTCGTCATTTTTTTATGTTTCAATAACTATTACAGAAGATCTCTCATTCTACAATGTTACGTACTGATGATAAAAGGTTTAATTACTTTTTCCTCCTCACGTCGACTAATACTTGAACATTTAAAATTTCAACGTGAAATTTTTAATAATTATTTCTGTGAATTTCCTTGGAACAATAGTTTAGGAGATTTTCTTTCAATGTAACTGTATATTTGCTTTAGCACTATATATATATATATATATATATATATATATATATATATATATATATATATATATATATATATATACTATATATATTTAAATATATATATATATATATATAAAAATATATATATATATATATATATTAAATTATGAATTTTTAGGTTTACTACTTTCTTCAAAATCAAATATATAGACATAATATATATATATATATATATATTTATAGTATTTATACTCAAATTTATATATAATTATATATATATATATATATATATATATATATATATATATATATATATATATATATATATATATATATATATAGGAACTCCCCTAATGGAACAGATTTTCACGTTATTTTTACTATCTTACTACTTCTCCCGAGACTGTTACCTCTTCCCATCCAAATGCTGAGGTCCTCTATTTAGGGGATTTCAACGTACACCACACTGAGTGGTTGGGCTCCTCTCACACTGATGCAGGCGGGGAGGAGGCCAAAACATTCAGCATTCTCAACGATCTGGAACAGTTAATTAAGGAACCTACACATATTCCAGATCGTCCTAACCAATTCTTGAACACGCTTGACTATGTTTCACCACTACTCCTCGTTATAAATACACCATTTCTCCTCCTATTGGTAACTCTGACCACAATCTTGTAGCTCTTGATTATAATACTTTTTCTCCAGCAGTTCCACCATGCCTAAACGTTCTTTGGCATATAAATCGGCTTATAATTGGGGGCATTGCGTTGTTTTTTGGCTAACTACTCTTGGAATGAATCCTGCTTTGACTCTGGGGATGCTTCGGTCGCCGCTGAAAAGGTGGGGGGCGTAATCACTGATGGGATGAGCAGGTTCATTCCATCTTCAACTAAATCTTTCTCTCCCCAAAATCCATGGTTTGATGGAGCTTGTTCTCGCGCCATTCAGGAGACATTGCGTATCGGGCATGAAAAAACTCTCGTTCTCCTATCACTCTTACTAATTTTCATTCTGCTCGGAATCGTTGCAGGGATATTATTCGTCAGGCTAAGCGTACTTTCACTAAAAGAAAGTGCGACAACCTGCTTGGTTCTCCTACTGATAAAAATTTCTGGCCCCTTGCCAAAAACATCTCTAACAACTTTTGTAAATCTGCCTTTCCTCCTCTTATTCGCTCTGACGGTTCTGTTGCTAACTCTCCTTCTGAAAAGGCCAATCTCTTCGGCCTCCTTTTTTCATCTAATTCTACCCTGGACGATTCTGGCATCCCTCCTCCTACTCCTTCTCCTCTCAGGTTTCCCATGTCTTTACCTGTAATTACACATGATCGTGTGCATGGGATCCTGAGTTCTATGAACGTCAGGAAGGCTAGTGGCCCGGATGGCATTCCTCCCGTGTTTTGAGGGAGTGTGCTTCCGAGCTGACGCCTGTCCTCGTTCAACTCTACTCTCTATGTCTTAATACTTTTCCTCAATTACTGGAAGCGCGCATATGTCCAACCGATCCGAAAAAAGGTAGCCACTCTGATCCTTCAAACTATCGCCCTATAGCTCTCACTTGTATTCTATCTAAAATCTTTGAAACTCTTCTTAACTCTCATTTCCTGGATCATCTGGAGTCTCATTCCCTACTTTCAGATCATCAGGATGGTTTGCGTCCTTCGAGGTCGCTGGTGACACTTTCCTATCAACGGTTTTATGGTCTTATATATATGGACCATGGGGTCTTGCATGGTGGCGCTTGACATATACAAAGCATTTGACCGGGTATGTACGTCACTGCTCTCCTATTTCCCCGCTTCCTTTGGGTTTCCTCCTTCTGTTTGCTTACTTATGTCTAGTTTTCTCTCCGATCGCTCCATATCAGCACTCGTTGATGGGCCGTCCTCATCCTCTTTCTATTGTGTGGTGTCCCACAGATTCTATTCTATCCAACTTTATTCTACTTTTCATCATGTTTGCTCAGCTGTACTTCAACTCTGTTCACTCTTATGCTGATGACTCAACCCTTCATTCTTCAACTCATTTAAATCTGCTCCACTCTTTTGCTTCTAGGTTGCCTCGTCTTCAGCTTTCCGATTCTATTCTTGCTGATCTGGATAGGATTTCCGTTAAGTACCACTTCTTTATGAAATCCCAACTCTTTAAAAACTTAACTTCTCTACATCTCCCTCACAAAACACATCCAACCTTTCCTATTTCCTTCGATGGCTCTAACGTCTCTCTTGTGAATAACATAAACATTCTTGGTCTTAATACATAAACAACAAATTGTCTTGAAAACCTCATATTTGAGTGAATCTAAGGTAGCCTCAAAGAAGCTGGGAGTTCTGCTCAGGTTGCGGGAATTTTTTCCTCTGCACAGCTACTCCAGTTATATAAGGACCTTATTCGCCCTTGTATGGAGTACTGTTCACATTCGGGGGCTCCGGCTCACTGTTCTGTGGATAGGGTTGAGTCTAAAGCTATTAGACTAATAAACTGTCCCTACTTTAAACCTGGAAACACTCATTTCTGCGACGTAACGTTGGCGTATCTCTTTTCTATAGAATTTACTACAGGCTGATGCTCAGGGGTGAGCTCTCGCATTCACTGCCGCGTCGCCCTCGTAGCACAAGAGGTGCCTTGCTCTCGCACGAATTTTGCGTGAGTATTGCGAACCCCAGACTTGTTCGTTGTGGTGCCTCTTTCTTTCCAGCTACTTCTGTTCTGTGGAACTCCTTGCCTTCTTCTGTTTTTCCAACTATATTTAATCTTCCTCTCTTTAAAGCCCACGTCTGCGCTCACCTGAGAACTTTGCGTTAGACTGGGGATTGGGTGGGTTTTTCAATGTTTTATTTTCCGCCCCCTCCTTGAGAAGGGCCCCAGCGTGTAGTGGTGGTGATCTGTAAAATATATATATATATATATATACCATATATATATATATATATCATATATATATATATATATATATATAAATGATTTTTTAAATATAAATATTGGTATAAATTTATATATCTTGATATAATTGTAAATCTATTTATTCGTTAAAAACGTTGTTGTTTGTTGCAGCGCTTTATTACATGTTAGTGTCGATGGTTAGGTTAGGGTTTGGTTGGCATTTATATTAATTTATTTATTTTTATTATAATATCAATCAGGGATGGCACGAAAAAAATCTAAAGAAAAGGATTATAATTTATAAAAAGTCAGATTGGATAATTTTCTTTACAGGCCAAATATATATATAGAAATATATCGTGAATGTGGGTGTTATGTGTATATATATATATATATATATATATATATATATATATATATATATATATATATATATATATATATATATATATATATATATATATATATATATATATCAGCGACGAGCCGAATGAAGATGACGGTGAGTTTTACAATTCTTGTTTGGAAGTTGACGAAGATTATTTAATCGAACAACCTCTTCCGAATCATCTAAGGTGCGCCTCTCACACTCTTAGTTTAACTTGTACTACTGATGCGAGAACTGAGTTAAAAGTTCTTTTTCTAAACTTTACCACAGTGTATTTGGCAAGTGTTCAGCTCTTTGGAATTTATCTGGGCGTCCTAAAACTGCTGAAACAATTAACATTATATTTCAATGTCAGTTAAGACTGTAATGTCCAACAAGATGGAACAGCCTGTACGACAGCGTTCTTCTTCCTAATACCAGCATAAAATGTTCTTGTGATTTGATGACTGCACTGACCCATTAACTCGAAGACATTAAGAGGTGAATTTCGTAGAGAACATTTGACTGTTTCAACCAAATAGCTGTTGCATTAGATAGGCTACTGGGTGATAAAAGCTGTTTTTATGGAATGCTTAAAACATTGCTAGTGATTGAAAAAAATTTAAACGCGGCGGGCGGGGACGCGGCGGGACGCACCAGCGGGTGCGGGGTTGGCGGCCATTGCGGGTGGGTCTCATGCTGAGCCCTGGTGGTTAGCTTATGAACTAGGGGGAAAAACTTCTCAGGACCAATCTGCCGTGGGAAAACGTTTCCTTCACCTGTAAAGGATCTGCAATCAGCATGTTTTTTCAGTTTGATATAACATAATGTAACAATGATTCTGTCTATACTGGAATTGCTGCTTTTTGACCTGGTATTGGGATTAAATTAGCCCACGTCTACAAAAGAACATCCTAAAATTTAGGCCTAAATTTGCATAACGTAGTTATTACCACATTTACAGAAAAGGTCAGTTTGAAATATATTTTGACCTGGAATTAGGCTTAAATCGCCCGGGACTACAAAGGATTATCACAACACATTTACAGAGATTCAGTTTATTATCTGTAAGGAGTGCGGGTTGTTGTGTTTTCTCGTGATGGATTGCCAATGTACATAGATAATAATAATAATAATAAAGAAAATCCGAATTATTTAAAAAACTTTGAAATATTTTTAGTTAACATCGAGTGAATAATATAAATGTAAGTGAATAATTGTTATTTTTAAATAAAAACTTAGAAAGATTTTAATAAAATACATGTTATGTTAGCGAAGAACTTATTTTGTTATTTTTATACTTATTACATGGCTAAAGATGATGTAAAGCAGTAAGTCAATAGAACAAAACGTGGCATAGCTTGGTGT
>JABUQX010051777.1:22500-25727 GCA_015478945.1 Trachelipus rathkii
GTTTGGGCCCCTTATTTAAGAAAAGACCTAGGTATTCTGGAGAGAGTGTAACGTACTGCAACAAGGATGATTTCTGGCTTTGAGGGTAAGAGCTATGAGGAGAGGCTGAAGGAGTTAGGAATATTTTCTTCAGAAAGGCGATTTCTCATAGGGAACATTGATCCAAGTTCTTGTAACCTGTTACATGCATTGATATATTGGAAATCATAATGTTATTTCAATTAAGGGCAGCACCAATATGGAGATTTTTGGACCCCATTTTAGCCCCCCACCTAAAATGGACATAAAATTCTTAATTTTCAGACAATTTTGATGGGGAAAAAAGCAAACCGCAGCTTTTTTTGACCTCTAAAACGTCATTTTCGGGTGTTTTTTTCTGTGTCTGTAGTCATTGTTTCGGCGTTTTCATTTTTTCAGAACCTAAGTTTTCGACATTTTTCGTATCAACTTCTACAATTTTTTTCGAAATGACTTCAAATTTGAAATATACATAGAGTGGGTCTATTACGCACAAAAGCGCAACATAATAGTTTTTTGATTTTTTGGAAAATTGTGCTCAGCAATGTCGAATTTCAAAACCTACTTTTTTTTTTTTTTAATTGCTGAGCACAATTTTCCAAAAAATCAAAAAACTACTTCGTGCATTTTGTGCGTAATAGACCCATCTATGTATATTTCAAGTTTGAAGTCATTTCGAAAAAAATTGTAGAAGTTGATACGAAAAAATATAAAAAAAAATTAGGTTCTGAAAAAACTGAAACGCTCGAACAATGACTACAGACCACAGAAAAACCACCCGAAGAATGACGTTTTAGAGGTCAAAAATAGCTGTGGTTTGCTTTTTCCCATTAAAATTGTCTGAAAATTAAGAAATTTATGTCCATTTTTAGGTGGGGGCTAAAATGGGGTCCCATAATCCTTAATAATCCTTTAGACCATGGACAGGAGACTAGGGGACCCACTAAGAAAATTAAGAAGACGTGTAACCTTGATGTAAGAAAACATTCATTCTGTAATAGTGTGTAAATTTAGGAAATCTTTTTCCGCAGGAGGTTGTTGAGTGTGACTCACTTGCAGCATTAAAGAAAGGATTGGATAGGTATATGGATGGTTTAGGCATCATATAGTATATTCTGACGTAGCCAAAGTGGCGGGTTTTTAGTTAGTTATTAATGTAAACTGCATGTTGTAGCTACCGGTATTATGATAAACTTATTAAAGCTTGTATTGTGGTTAGCATGAAATTAGCTATAGTTTTTACTTTTGGTAGTAGTTGGCATATATATTACATTGACCTTTATTATTTAGGAAATTGACAGGCCTTAGGGTGTGGTGTAGGTTGTGTATGTTGCATGGGCATATATTTGATAAATATTTAGTTGACTGGGACAGTCTCGATAGGCACATGTGGCTCCTAACTGGTTCTTTGTTTCCTTATCTCTATCCGAGGTAATTCTACTAACTTTGTTATAAATAGTGACTTTCTGATTGTACAACGATATGATGGTGTAAAAGCAATGAAGAAATGTTTTAGAGGTGCTTAAGCTGTCGAAAATATCCAGCGGTGTTAGATGTTCATTTCTGTTCACATCCATGTGAAGTACAGCACATTAGAATCTTTATGGCATATCGAATGCAACTTATAATGCTATTTCTAGATTGGCCAAGGCCGACTACTAATTTTAAATTAGGAAAAAATAGAAAGAGATTTTCCCCCCAGGAACACATATGGACAAACTCACGAATGGGCCGTAAACAGGTTGGTGGAAAATTTCGATGGATTGTTAGCGAAATCTAATGAATTTTAAATCATTGTTGAAGCTTAAGAGGAGCTTGAATTGACCAAGATATTAAACCTTTTTCAAAAAACTATGATCTTTTCAAGTCTGTAAGCAAAAGCAAACTTGCTATAAGTTTATTTATTTATGTCTTTAACTTTATTTTCAAACACTCTTCCATTATGTATTACATTGCATTCTCCATAATTAGTGACAACAACTGCTCTTAATCATATTGAAAATGTGATGTTTGTTTAGAAGGATTTTCGAGCAAACATCAACGAAACATTTTCAAACATTTTGGGAGTTGCAACAGAACTTCTGCTTTCTGATAATGAAGAAATGATAATGCCTCTTGTGAGAATCAATTTAAAATGAAAAGATATAGGGCAATTACAATATATTTTCCTGATGATTTTTCAAACCGTTAGAGAGCAAGTTCGCGAATCATAGATCCATACTTGCTAATCTTTGTAAAGTTACTCATTCCATCGATATATATTCAAAATTTTGCTAATTTTGTAAATAAATTTGATATGTGCAGTCATATTTAGATTGTTAAGGATTTTTAGCATTGTAACAACTCACTCAAATAATAATAGAATCCAAAAAAAATATTTTCTCTACTCCTGAAGTGATTTCAAAATTCCAAAATTCCAAGTTGTATGCAGAAGAAATATGAACCTACAGCACTGGGTTAATGAGTGTTCATCATAGCTTCACAATATAAACGAAGGAAGTTATCAATCATTTTGTTGTTAAGAGATTAAAATTAAGAATTTTTTATATGAATAAAAGGATATCCTTTTTTATTTTCAAATTACTATTAATGTTACATTATTTTGTTCCCTTTATGAAATAATATATGATTATAATTATATATAATATATATATATATATATATATATATAATTATATATATATATAATATATTATATATAATATTATATACTATATATATATATATTATATATATATATATATATATAATATATATATCTATATAATGTATATATATATTATATATATATATATATATATATATTATATATATATATATATATATATATATATATATTATATATATATAATATATATAATATAATACATTTTCATATATGGATCTATTAGATAAATTAACTTATAACAATAATATATGAAATATATATATATATTTATATATATATATATATATATATATATAATATATATATATTTATATAATATATATATATATATATATATATATATATATATATATATATATATATTATTATATTTATATATATATATATATATATATATATAATAATATATATATATATATATATATATATATATATATATATATATATATATAATTATATATATATATATAATAATATATTATTATATAATCTTATGATATATATATAAATATATATATATATATATATATATATATATATA
>JABUQX010051778.1:0-35239 GCA_015478945.1 Trachelipus rathkii
TTAAAAAAAAAAAAATATTATAATTAAACAAATGTAATAACAAAATTCAAACCAAATCTGTTAAAAAATCCATAAACAAACCAAAAACAAAATATAAATTGCCTTTAAAAAAATAAGTAAAAAATTATTAAAAAAACGAAAAAAAAAAACTTACTACTTTATGTAATTTTTTAATCTGTCCAAGATAAAATAGAAAAAGATCTCCTGCCCAATAAATCGTAAATTAAACAAAAATCATCACCGAAAACTAGGACCAAAACCTTCTCTCCCATTTATCTCTCTGTAGCATATGAAATTTAATGGCCACATGGTTCACCAATGATGAATTGCTCTAACATCCAGGATGCGGGTAAGCGATATCTGCCTGGTCCCAACCAGGGTAAAGAGAAGGGTGCCATGACAGGCCTAAGAAAGCCGTGCGTAAAACAATCGTCGCTCGAGAAAAACTCCACAACCAGGCCCCCAATGCTGGTTACCTGACAAACGCAAAGTCTACTCTAGGAGCTGAAAAAAGAAGAAGAAGAGAAGGAATAAAGAAGAAGAAGAAGAAGAAGAGAAGAAGAAGAAAGCAAGAAGAAGAAAAGAAGAAGAAGAAGAAGAAGAAAAGAAGAATAAATATATATATATATATATATATATTTATATACTATATATATATATATAATATATAATATATATAAATAAATATATATATATATATACTATAATATATATAATATATATGAATGCGCAGAAATGTTCAAACATAATATATACATGTATTATTAAATACGTTATCTTCGAAAAATAGACAGTTGATCTAAAGGTATATAAACATAAAATTGATAGACCTTGTTAACAGTTACGGAAGCATACATACATACATACATACATACATACATACATACATTACATACATACAACATAACATACATACATACATACATACATACATACATACATACATACATACATACATACATACACCACATACAACATACATACATACATACAACATACATACGTACATACATACATACATACATACATTCATTCATACATACATACATACATACAATAACACACACACATATATATCCTTAGTCCCTTTCAAAATAAGAACCTCCTGCAGCTAATTAAGTCATGTAAAGTGGGGAAAAAAAGAAGAAAAAAAAAGAAATTTAAAATCACAGGACATTTTTATTAACTTTTTAAACAAAAAAGTTAAAAAAAAAATTAAAGAATCCTATTTATGAAACTGAAAGAAATCGTTTCCTTTTTTTTTTCACTCAAAAAGTGCAAAGAATAGAGGAATTTTTTGTTGTTGTTTTTTTTGTTTTTTGTTTTACAAATATTTTTTTGATAAAATAAAAAAAATTTGTAAATATTTCATAATTTTAATGTAATTAAACTTAATTCGACAATAAATAAAGGAATTTGTTGTTCAAAATTTAACAATTAAAGTATAGAAAATGAGCATAACGGTCAAAACCTGGGTCATGAGTTGGAGATAAGAGGATGAGACTAGTAGAAGGCTAAGTTGCACGAGCACTCCTCAAAAGGAAGTAGTCACTAACAATAAGTCAAAAAGCGATGTCCATTGTAGTGGCTAGTAATAAGATTGATGCAACAGTGTCTGACAGCTAGAAAGATTAGAGAGAGAGTTATAGTAAGAGTTAGGGAGAGTTAGGGAGAGTTAAAGAGTTAGAAAGAGTTAAAGAAGTTAGGGAGATTAGGAGATAGAGAATTAATGAGAGTTAGCAAGATAGAAAGTCAAACGCGTCGAAAAATCGAATTACATCTTATCAAGGAAACAGTGAGGAACTACACCAGATATGCGATTCATACTCCTTACAAGATAAAACAACGCCTCTATGCAGAGTTAGCATCTGAGGTTGTGAGAAGGAGCTCCGAAAGTTCCTCAGAATACCCAACCTCCTTGAAGCTTGTTTAGAAAGAGAAGAATGTGATCCTTATAATTATGGCCACGAGAAAAGGATACGCAAAGATTAGTGAGAAGAGACGAAGGTTTGAGTTGGGTGTGGAAGATTATGTCGAGTGTGGAAGATTATGTCGAGTGTGGAAGATTATGTCGAGTGTGGGAGATTATGTCGAGTGTGGGAGATTATATCAAGTGTGGAAGATTATTTCGCGTGTGGAAGATTATGTCGAGTGTGGAAGATTATGTCGAGTATGGAAGATTATGTCGAGTGTGGGGGATTATGTTGAGTGTGTTAGATTATGTCGCGTGTGGAAAATTATGTAGAGTGTGGGAGATTATGTCGCGTGTGGAAAATTATGTCGCGTGTGGAAGATTATGTCGCGTGTGGAAGATTATGTCGAGTGTGAAAGATTATGTCGAGTGTGGAAGATTATGTCGAGTGTGGAAGATTATGTCGAGCTACAGTATTAGAGAAAGAAAATGTGTTTTTAAGGCAATAAAAACTATAATGTTTTTCTTTTGCCCTAATTATCGATGAGTGGAAGATCAGAGGTCAATTGCTCCAGGGTCACCAGCCTGCCATGCGTTAATTTATGTTGAGTGAGTCGCCGCATTTATTGAATAGAGTAATGAAGGATGAAGCCATCAGCATAGGAGCGGATAAAAACTTTTGATCTTTTATGCTTGTTGATTGAATTATGAAAATTTCATGAAATTGAATTATTTGTCTGATGGAAAACTTCCTTCTTTCTCTTTGTTATTTCAGCAAGTTTTATTATTTTTCGTAATAAAAAAGAAATAAGAAAACATTGAAGAATAAAAAAAAATTCTAATTAACAAACCTTAATTAAAAAAAAAAGAAAAATAAAAAGTTATAAAAACAAAAAAAAAAACGGTGGCAAAATGCAGTCTTAAAAGTAAAGAAATTGCAATATCAGTTCTTTTCTGTTTTCAATGCTGTTGCTTTGTGTCGTATCAAGAACAGGTGAGCAGGGATTTCCCGTGTGTTACATGCGAAAGAGGTTTGTGTGATATAGTTACTCTCGTAGAATCTCTATGCATGTCGACCTTCTTGCTAATATAATAAATATGTCTCCAGAAACAGCTCAAAGAGATCCCAAGTGAATTAAACACATTGATGAAGAAGTAGAAACTTGGTGAAAATAAAAAGCACTCTCAAATGATCACATCCACGAACAAGAGAGTTTGTGGAGAATATATAAAGCAATTGTAATGAGTTTGTAAATCGATTAGAAAGAGTGTGCAAAAAAATCGAGAGTAAAGCGATGACATTGTGGTCAAGTGATAAAATTCTTGCTTTACCAAAAGTAAAGGAATAAACTTCTCATAAATTCTAGCAGAAACATCTAGCTTAATTACCATGCAATACCAAACATAAAGGAACTAGACAAAATTAATTCGTCTTCAGATTCTAACACAATTTCTTTTTACTCAAACATGCGTTTTCCCAATAAGGGAATAAAAGAACAAATGTCTAATTGTTTAACCTGTTAATCTTTCCCTAATCAAGGGATGAAAATTGTACAAGCTTATAGTATTTATCTGAAACCGAAAAATATATTGAAAAAAGACATTTGATAAAATATTAATTATTGAGAATATGTAACGGCAAGAAACAACAAGAGATAAAAGGGACATAGAAAAGCAGACACAGAAATTGAAAAATTCAGAGCTGAACACAGCTGCTTCTGTATTAACTAGAATTTTTCATTAATAAATCTGAGAATATTTAGAAAATACATATGGAAAATTTGAAGAAAATAAAACTATGTTGTAATAAATTTTGTAATAAAGAGGCATGTGATATGAAGTAGTTGATATATAAAGAACAAAACATGATACAAGATGATCGAAGATAAATACAACAAAAAAAAAAAGAACAAAAAACACATTTACAATACTACTACTAAAATCGAAAGACCAGAGCAAAGAACATAAACACCATACTTGTGATATAAATTCCTTCTACAAATTTCTTCATTTTCCATTCTTCCATAAAAAATCATCTATATTTTAGATATATTTATAATATATAGAGAGTGGTGGGTGTGTGTGTGGTTGCTATAACTATATATTTAATATATATCATAAGTATTAACCATTTTTGGGTGGTAAGGATTTACAAATGTCAGCATTATTTGTTTGTATATATATAGTATGTTTGTTATATATATATATATATGTTTTTATGTAATCTATATTTAAAGTTTTGTTGCTATATTTAAAGTTTAACTTTTTAATATCATACATATATATTAAATAATTAGCAATAAAAAGTAATTTTTTGGGGGCACAAAGTAGGACAATCGCTAGAGCGATAAATTCGTATGACACAGGGCTTGGGTTCGTTCACTCGTCCTGAATCTAGGTAGAAATTATCTAGAGAGGTTACCCTATTAAAATAGGGGCAATACCCGTGAGGTGTAAATAACATTTAAATAAAAAAATATAAAGAACTAAAATACTATTATAGGTTTCAGCATAAGAACTGTATATATTATATATATATATATATATATATAATAAGCCACATATATATTATATATATAATAGTAATATATGATATATATATATATATGATATATAAATAATATTATGCAGAATTATATTTGTATATTATAGTATAGATATCTATTATATATATCGTATAAAAATATATATGTATATTAATATCTATATATGATTGAGTTTGAGAACAATATATATATATATATATATATATATAATATATATATATATGTATAATATATATATATTAATATATATATATTATAGTATATATAATATAATATACTATATATTATATATTGTAAGGGGGCATATAGGGGACTACACCCCCTTACTATAATAGTTATGTGTATTTGGAATTGGTAACGGTTGTTTTGGCAACTAGGGGGTACTTTATGTGAACTTAATATGAGTGCACTGTTCTGCATAATTGCTTTACATGTTATATGAATTGAAAAGTAAAATCTCTTGATTGGGTTCCTCTGGGTAAATCGAACGCCCGGATAAATTCGAAATGTGTCGGGAGTCCGGGGAAGATAGCCAACTTGTAAAGGCGGGAGAGCCTTGGGGCTCTCTCGCCTCTGGACAATTACCTAAATCCAAAAACAATTCATTAAAAAAAAGAAAATGTAAATTATAATTCTGTGGAAAAAAAAGAATAATTTTGCTGATAATTTAATTGTGAAGACAAAATTTAGTATAAATACGAGTTAAAGGTGGAAGAAGGAAATAAAAGAAAATTGTGATAATAGAATTGAAAGAGAAATAAGAGGAAGAAAAAAATAATAACTTCCACATTAAAATTGATAAAAAAAAAAGTAAATTGTGAACGCTATCAAGAGTTGCATTAAATGATTATTCTCTTGAAGAAGATTTTTGATGCTAATTGATTTTTAATAAAGGAAGAAAACGTAATTAATGACTTCCTTACTATTTCCTTCGTCAATGCTTAGTTTTCTAACAAAGACAAGTGGTTGGCCCCAGAAGTGACAGAATCAAATTAAAGTCCGAATGACCTTAATATCAGTGAGTCAGAAATTAATTTGAAAAAAATCAGTGCGAGCGAAAACTGGCAATCAAAATCTTCAGAGTGAAAATGAAATTCCAACCAAAAAACAAAAACAACAAAAATAGAATACAGCAAGATGAGACTTTCGAGGAGGGCAGAAATCTTAAGCCTAAAAAAAGTCACTCCAACTTGTAAACAAACATCTGTCCCCAACCCAACTAAGAATACCGAGATCACGAAGGAAGGGAAATGTGTAACCGAAAACGAAGAAGGAACTTTAAAGGACTAACGCGAAAATGGAGAAAAAATGGGCAGAAGAGGAACTTTAAAGAAAGTTAAAAGTGGATGAACATATTTTTTTTGGTATTTATATATCATTACTTATAGTTTTAAATAATAATATATAAATAATAAAAATAATTAATAATAATAATCATAATAAATGATGGAATAATAATAATAGAATAATAATAATATATAATAATAATAATAATAATGAATAATAATGAGTAATAATAAGTAACTATTAATATAATAATAATAATAATAATAAAATAATAATAATAATAATAATAATGAATAATAATGAATAATAATAATAATAATAAATAATATGTTTAATTTTAATTACGAATCTATATGTGTATTAATTAATAAAAAAAAAATAAAAATAAAAAAAGCTAGCGAAGTCATAATCGACTAAATTAAATTTTAAAAATGTATTTTATATATTAAAGTTAGTTCAAAGCATAGAGAAAGCAGCTCAAGGAACTTTTAAATTGGCAACCCAAGTCTTGTAGAGGTTGCCGAGAGAATGATGAGGTGGATCCATTGAGAGCAGACCTCTTTTACAAAGAAATTATTAAAAAAAAAAAATTTGTTGAAACAAATTGAAATGAGAGTTGATTATTAATTAATATTAGTATACAATTATTTTAGTTGTTGGTTATTGGTGATAATTACCTTATTAGTTTAAGGAAATTATTGGGTGGGATTGTGCTTTCCGTATTTGTCAACTCTCTCACAAAATTTAAAATACGTAACGTTTCAATTTCTGTTTTCTTTCCGATCTGAAGGATGAAACAAACATTTGAATTAAAAATTCTTGTTCTAAAAAGTAAACCGTGTTAGTTTTGCGAAATGAAATGAAGGAAAAAAATATTCAAATTCGACTTTATTCTAAAATGAAGAAAGGAAAGAGATTGTGAAGTGAAATACGATTTAAATTTTTACAAAATTTTCTGAAAATCTAAGAGTAAATGCATGCTACTCCTAAAAAAAAAAAATTTTGCATTGATTGTTTGGATAGGATTGTAGATTATTTTTCTCTTTGATCTTGATGGTGCAAATTAAAATTTAAATATAAATTATTATCGAGTTTTGAATGAATTCCGCCAAAGAGCGATGATAATAATTAGGCCAGAGGTTGCCTCATTAAATAAGAAAAAAAAATAATGATAAATGGTAATAATAATAAAAAAAAAAATAATAATAATAATTTTTCTTGCTCGTATATTTTATTTAAATAAGAATTTGTTAAATTGGGAGAGAGGGGATTCATTTATTTTTCTTGTCCGAACAAAACACTGTAAATTTTGAAATGTGAAAGAATTCTACGGAATCCACCCATAAAATTTTCCAAAAAAAAAAATATATAAATAAAATTTATATAGTTTTTTTGCAGACTTTAGATTTTATTTTAATTAGGATTGTAAAGAGTCATGATCTTTATTGGGGGTTTGTTCGAAGTCACTTTGGTCACCAATGTAAGGGGGGCCCCACACCCTTGCTATCATAATTATGTACACCTGGTAATTGTAAAGGTTTCTCTTGTGCAACTAAGAGAAATTCATGTGAACTTAATATATGCACATGTAACGATAATGCTTTCATAATATTTTGAACTAAAGTAAAGGCGCTAGGTGGCGTCCTCTGGGTAAATCGAACACCCGGATAAATTTGAAATGTGTCGGGAGTCCGGAGAAGATAGCCAACTTGTAAAGGCGGGGGAGCATTGTTGCTCCCTCGCCTCTGGGCAATTATCTCAATCCAATAACAATTCATTAAAAAAGAAAATATAAATTATAATTCTGTGAAAAAAAAAGAATAATTTTGCTGGTATTTAATTGTGAACAAAACTTTTAGTATTATACACCAATTTTCGAGATGGAAGAAGGAAATAAGAGAAAATTGTGATAATAGAATTGAAAGAAGAATATGAGGAAGAAAAAAAATAATAACTTCCACATTAAAATTAAATTATAAAAAAAAAGTAAATTGTGAAATATGTCGAGTGTTAAATTAAATGATTATTCTATTGAAGAAGATTTTTATGCAATTATTTTTAATAAAGAAGAAAACGAATTCAATAACCCATTTTACTAATTGCCTTATCGTCAATGTTAAGTTTTTCTAAGAAGACATATATAATATATCTAATATATATATTCATATATAATATATATTAATTATAGAGATATATATATATTATATATATATATATATATATATAATATAATAATATAATATATATATATACTATATATATACTATATATATAATATATATAATAATTATATACTATATATATGTATGATTTTTAATATAATATCAGTGAGTAAGTCGCCACTTGGGGAACCGCACGCCTTGTCGTAGTGAAGGAATAAGGATATTAGGTCTGAAACTTGGTATACTGGTTCATTGTGTGTGTATAAACTGATCACAGCGAGTTTTGTGTGACGCGTAGGTCACTGCCCTAAGGGGGGGGTCATCCCCGCAGGGTGGACGCCGATATTTGGTTTCAGTCGTGACGCTCATTTTTGCGGGATTGAAGCGAACCGGAAATTAGCCCTATACTGAGAAGTTAGGCTCGAGCGTGATGAGGTAATCTTCGTCGAAGACGAGATTACGTCAGCGCGCGAGAGCGCGCGCGCGCACATACACATATACACATGCCCATTATTATTATTATTTTAACTATCGAAGAAGTGATCTCCGAGGGATTATCACCTTCTAGTTGTTGTTGTTAAAACCCTTCTGCGCTGCTTCTACAGCGACTCCGAGTCCACACTGACGGGCTACTGCACTGGTCCGCACCGGCCCCGCCCCGCGCCGCGACTCCGACATATATCTATGTAAGTTTAGAGTTATGCGTATCGGGTTAACAATTTGGAGTGGTGTTAGAGATGATGACTATACCTATTAGTATACGAAGGTTACGTCCGCCCCTGGGTCTCCCCGAAGGGGGACCCACCTCCATTAAAAAAAAAATTGATGTGTAGAAGGCTGAAATTTATGAGAGGATTCAGAGTTGAGTTTTCTAGAAATACTGGATTATGCTGAATTGATGAGTTGGCTCCGGTCACCGTGCTGGAGCCACTGCGGCAGCGTGTTAATAAACTTCGTATAGACAACAGTGTTGAGTGTGCTTATATATGTTATTGATCTGTAGATTCGAAAATAATGGTTTCAGAACCTCAAGGAAATAAAAAATAAATAAAGTAAATATAATAAAATTCTTAATTCTTTTTGTTATAACTTAGCAGAATTTAGCGTTTTACATACTCCTAAAGGCAGTAAATCACTAAATCATACCACCCAACCATCCTCCTTGTCCAGTTGTGATCTATTGATCTATGATTAAGGTCATATTTTTACTAAAATTGTCATGTTTTAAGTACCCTAAATCAGTAAAATCCTAAATCATAGCCACCAAACCTGCATATCTGTCCATCTGTGATCGCATTGATCTATTGATCTCTTTGATGCTATGAATTAAAGGTCAATATTTTTACTAAAATTCGTCATGTTTTACACAATACCCTAAAGTAATCAAACCACCATCCAGCCCCCCTCCTACTACCCTCCTGTCCATCAGATCTATTGATCTATTGATGCTATTGAGTCTATTGAATCTACTTGATTAAGTCAATTTTATACTAAATTGTCATTGTTTTACATACTCCTAAATCAGTAAACAGTAAATCAGCTCTCAAACTACCCTCTGTCCAATCATGCAATTCTATTTGATCTATTGATCTATTGATCTATTGATTAAATTGATCTATTGTGATCTATTGATTGTATTGATTAAGGTCAAATTTTTAACTAAAATTGTCATGTTTTTATAGCAGTAAATCTAGTAAATCAGTAAATCAATCCAGTCCAACACCCTCCTGTCCAAATCATGATCTAATTGAGGAAGGTGAAAGGTTCTTTGATTCAATTTTTACCTAAATTGTACTGCTAAATCAGTAAATCAAGTAAATCAGTAAATCAAACCACCATCACCCTCCCTTCTGTCCAATCATGATCTATTGATCTATTGATCTATTGATTAAGGCAAATTTTTTACTAAAATTGTAAGCAGTAAATAGCTAAATCAGTAAATCAAACTACCATCCTCCTACCTTCTGTTCATCCCTTGACTATTGAATCTATGATCTATTGACTTCAAGTCACATTTCGAGTATCATTTTTGATAAACATAACATAAAATCAAGTTCTTTATACAAAGATCCATCATATATTGTGAGTAACCAAATGTTTTATACACATAATAAAGGCTTACTTAGCACCAATTCCTGAACTATGAAAGTATAAAATTACACAACGACAAACCTGACATGGCCTTAACAAAGTTCCACACTTAAACAACGAGTAAAGTAACTAAGGCATAGCATATCAAGGACGTAATCCTTATTCATACTTTTGTTCCAGCATATGCCCCTAACCCACCAATGTTAATTTATATTAACATGTAAATTTAACTAAAATTTATCACACTTCGTGGCATTATCGCGTTTCAACCCCACATTGTTATTATTGATACTCGATCAATGAGTATACTCTAGACAGTAATAGAGGTGTTCCACATTCAATAAATGCTAACATGACGTAACTTTGAATACTAAGAAAATAATGTACATAGACAAACCTAAAACAACTTAAACACGAATAAACTGTTTAACATTAACTAAAGTTCGCAAACTTAACACCAGTAATAACTAACCACTTCGTTCATTTCCGTATCCTATTCTATCTTTTTCCAAAATTTTCACTACATATTTAGCGTTAATCTTATCACTGACACAAGCAACATTTAGGCAAAATTTAATCATAACATTGTTATATAAATCTACTGATCAACGTAATGAGCGTAACAAGGTTCCACATCAATAAAGCTACATGATGTAGACATGAAACTATAAACTAATCTGTATATTTAACCAAAAAATTTAACCTAACCCATCATAATGGACCTAATGGGTAAAGACCAAACAACGTAAAGTTTTACCCTCTGTCAAAGCTAAACTATGGAACATAACATACTTAGACAGACAGAAACAGACAATAGGAGGGCTTGATGAAGAGATTAGGTCAATAATCGAACTTACGAGGGAAGTAAAACAAGTTTTCATTTTTATACATATAATTTTTCATTGAAAACAACGTTATAAAATACATAAAAAATATAAAATATATACATACTAAAAAACATGTTTATTTTAATATATGTAATGGTCATCTAATCAGAGAAATAGGGATTCCAGTTGGGTAAGTTTTGAATTATATCCTCTCTAAAAATCAACGACAGTTTGAAAGGATGTAGACTAAAAACTGCCTTCAGGCAGCACTAATACATTTTCAGCAATATTGTTGATTCAGCAGCACTCATTCTTTCATACAAAAGAAGTAAAATCATTCAAGCTGATAGTTATTAAAGCATTCTCGGTATGACAGTATTAAATACGGAAACACATGTGTTGTTTAAATACTCATGCCAGATTACACATGTGCTCCCATAAGTATTAAGTGCCTCAAGTATGTGCAAAATGCGTTCAAGCTGCGATGTTAATTCGTCTTTTTTTTTTTTTTATTTTACAGCAATGCTGTAATATTTTCAGATGTTTCGACGTGTGAAACCTATAGCACGTATGTCTGAGAGGTCACATCATCGATGCGGTTTCCAGAGTTGCGTATCACAAGGGTTTTAATATCGTCAACACGACGAAAACACAAAGCGTCTATTCTATTGAGGAACCCTCACGTTATCGAACTCGTTCCAGTTAGATATTTCGACTGCTAGTCGATTATACCAGATGACAGCACATTTGATCCCTATCTCATTCCTGCTTGCAATATTGATGATCTTGAATGAACTCTTCAACACAAATAAATAAGAAGGTCTATTCATTTAAAATATTCTATCGAAATGTATCGTATCCATGCCGGTTGACGATTAAATAATGTAAATTGACACAACAGTCGGTTGGGAATAACGAAGCTCCTCGTGAATATATCAACAACAGGTGTAGAGATGGCGAGGAGATGTCATCGTAACAGCACAGCGAAAAAATGTTCCTCTACTGACGGAAATCGTATGCGTTAACAACCCTTAAATGTAATGAGATTCTTTCTTTTCCACCAATCAGAAGAAAGTAAAACAAGAATAACGCGACGTACGTAACGGAACCATATCAACGTATCAAAGGGTACTATATTCTCGTGTAGCAACCTGAACAACAACAGACAACATAACAAAACATAGGTACAAAATAAGTTCTTTATATACTATCAATCGAATATGTGCTAACTAACAGTGTTTTCATCATTAATAAAGCATAAACATATCCATGTTGACCAAACCAGACTTTAACTATAATTGGGTAATAAGTTGGCTAAATCTGACATCATACTTTCGCACAAATAAACTTCAACATTACAACTCCTGCGCTTAACAACAGTAAAAGACTACATAACACTGCATACAAAACGTAACCTAATCAGACATACTTTTTCAAGCTATCTCTAACATACAATGTTAATTTTACATTAACATCGTAATATTTAATCAACATTAGCATAACTCGATGTCTCAGCATCATACCTGACAACAATAGTAGTTGGCTAATGTAGCAAAGTATTATCATCAACTTCAGTCATACTTAAAAAATGTCCATCATAACCTCGTCTAAATATCTAATCCCGAAACTGAATAAATTCCAAACATAACCAAGAGTTTTTTAGATCCAAGACATAACATATAAAAAAATATTTTTGGTCTTCATAACTTTTTAATAAGTTCTGGTCTCTTAAATTTCGCAGTAAAGCGTAATAGTTGTTAACGATTTTAAAGCAGTAAATCCATAATCAATAAATCAAACCACCCATTCTGCAGTCCCCATCCATTACCACCCGTGCTTATGATTATCGACCTTATTGATTCAGTCATATTTTCTATTATCATTTTGGAAAAGCAAGCTGCTTCTAGACAATTAACCTAACAAGGTCAACTGCAGAATCCTCTCAACCTGTCCAAAGATACCAGCCATCTCGGAACTATGAATTGACCCACTATCGTTCACAAAGTGTCTCACGTCTCTGCGTTATAAATCATTTGAACTGATGATACACGTCAGACATTAACAAATCTCGGGGCAACTGACATTACTCAACAAAAATTAACCTAGGCTCACGTTTCTAAGCCACATCGATGCGTCAAGTGTAAACAATAAGATCTCTCCAAAAGTATCATTTCTCTACCAAATCATGTTAATTTCACCCTGTCATTAGTATATTTAACATGAAACGTCCTTAACTTATCGAATAAACAGGTTTGATTAACCAGAGTATCTAAAGCAACAACATTACATTACCACTCCCGAAGAAAACCCAGGGGGATGCCCCCTTGAAAGGGTGTGAATTTGAGAGGGGGATCCACGGGATCACCCGAGGTGTAAGCGGGCATTTACCCGCCCCTCCGAACGGAGGGGTAAGGCTTAGCCTCTTCGGGCTTATATATATATATATATAGATATATATATATATATTAATATATATAATATATATAATAATATAAAGAGGTAGCAGGTTTCTTCGCAACCATTTAGAAATATGAGTATTGAATTTAGTGGAAATATCAGATCATATCATTCAAAGAGTACTTATAATATACATATAATCAAAACTTGCACAACACCATAATTTTAAGAATCACACGAAAAAATAATATTGCAAGATATATCTGTACTAAATTCGCTAAAATACGTATACTTTTAAGAATATGATAAATGTAATTGGTGATATAAAAATTTTATAAAAACTAGACGAATATTTATTGATTAAGTTTCAACTATCTATTGTTTCTCATATTAATACTATATTATAAAAACATGGCTTGCTAACAACTAATGAAAAAATATAAAATTCTGAGAGTATACATAAAACATTGACTAAAAAAAAAAATTGCAAGATATATCTATGATCTAGCTAGAACGCACACAATAGTCTTAGCTCATATTTTTAAGTTAACCACCTACAATAATATACGATATCTAAATGTTAATATCGGCTTTCACATTGTTTCTTTTTGAGCACTATAAGTTCTTCTAGCGAGCATTGCAATATATATAATACATTTATTTTCAACAAAAATCTTGGAAACACATACAAAATTTACAAACCATATATCTTTCTATATTTAGATATTTATTATATACAAATATACTGTTATAAGATCCCTATAACCTTAAGGATAAATCGGTACTTTAAGATATAAAATATTAAATATGTTGTAATATTAAATTGATTATTTTTAAATTGAATAATAGAATCATAATTTTCAGAGAGTTAACAATGGAAAATTTTATTGATTCTATCTTGCACATATTTCACACCTGAGGACCATATTACACAGCAACATAATTGTATCTAATACTCTGGTAATATATGTTCCGTCAAAATAAACTTATTTTGCGCAAGTATAATAAATGATCTATTAATCCATTCATTATAATAAAATTAATAAATCAACGCTGCCAAAATCTCTTAGATACACAGATTGGCGAGTCACATTTAATTACCATTTATAATTGAAAATCAATATTATATGCTTTAGTAAACCATAGAGAGTTCATTCGGAAATCAAACTCATTAAAGATCGACAAATTTTAAAATAATTATACAAAAAATATTTTATTAAAATTTTATAGTAATTCTCAATCAGTCGGCTTATAATAATTTAGGAAGCGGTACCTTTTTAAGGGAAAAATTCTAAATGTGTAATTGTGAAAACTCTTGAATAGATGATGATGACGTATACCACATTAAGTTTATTAGAGAATTTCAAAATTCCTTTGTGTTTTTCATAAATAGACGCTGTTTTTTTTTCCACATGCTGTTCTTAAGTAATTATTCATAAATATTATTATTATGAGAACTATATATAGAAGAAAAATAGAAACATGATTTATCTTTGTTTATTCAGATTTAAAGACAAGGTAGCAGTACAAATAAGAAATATCACTCGGACACACACCAAGCTACCAACATATTAAACCGTAAACTCTATACCTTTCAGTGCTAAATCATAATAATATAATCTTGACCAGCTTTCACAATTGGGGTGGACATATCTTCACACAATGATCAACTATATCATTCACAGAACACCTCTTTAAATCACACACCATGTGTAAAAACCCTCAATTAATGAAAATCCTAATAATTTAAAAAAATGTTGAATTTGAGAAAATTATCGAATTTTGAGAGAGGAAATTTGTAATGTGAAATTAAGAAAAAGCGTATATTGTTAGGAAGTTAAAATTTTAATAAAAACAGGTTTCAACAACATAGTGAAATATATATAAAAAACAAAATTCTGAAAATTTAATTAAAAAAAGTCAATTTAATAAAGACACCTAAAACATCTAATAAATTCGCTTTTCTTCTGCTCTTTTGAAATTGCATTTCAAATGAAACACATTATTTTTTCACAAGCTGAAAATACCGTTAAAAACTCAATTAAAGAATTTAAATAATTCAAATTGAAATTTAGAAATTAATGCTTTACGATAATTATGTGAAACATTTAACCTCAGACTCAATTAGAAGTAATTTTTTTTTAAACATTCATATAAGAAATTGTATATATATATATAATATTGAAATTCGAGTATATCAGATTAAAGTGATACTCTAAAATCTTGCTTGGAGCGTCGGTTACGGTTGATTGATTAAAGAGACGCCGAGAATCGATCGAGAGTTTGTTTAATCCGGAGGTCATTACAGTAGTGGTGAGGGCTGATATTGGGACAGGACAAATTGTAGAGTCAATATCGGACGATCTGGGCGGATAGAATTATTAAATATAAAATGTCAATTAAAGTCACCTAAAACTATAATATATTATCCGACTATCATGCGTCCTGAGGGCACACTTTGAAAGAGAAAAATGCGAGTGCACATCCTAATAAATTATCACATAAAGTGGCGTGCACGAGTATGGAGTCATAATATAGACCCTACAGTTATAAATGATCACACCAGAAGTGACGTATATATGTAAATCTAGCGAATACCCTATGGGAGGAGCGAACCCGATTGTTAGAATTAGTAAATAATTGATTAAGACCTGTTACCTCTAGGTCAAAATCGACCTTTAAGATTGCTATAAAGTTGTAAATATGAAAATAGAAGAATAAATGGCGGGGGTAATTTTAGAGTTAAAGTTATTAACAGGTTTTTCAACACTAGATGAAGGAAATTTTTTAATATAATAATAATTTGAACTTTCATTTAAAAAAACGTCAATTTAAGTACCCTAAAACGATTAATAAATTTTCTTCTGCTTTTTTAAATTATTGGCTAGAAATGAATACAATATTTTTCAAATCCAACATAAACAATATAAACTCCAATTAAGATTTAGGCAAAAATTCTTCAAGTGTGAAAATTAGTTGAAAATGGTGCTTTAAAAAGTTTTAAGTTTTATAATGTGAAAGATAAAGAAAAACTTAATTTTGAGAAGTTATAAAATTTTATTTAAGAACAGGTTTTCACAACTATATAAAAGATTTGGTATATAAATAACAAATATTGAATTTTCATTAAAAACGTCAATTTTAAAGAAAATAAAACTGTAAATAAATCGTCTTTTCTGGCTATTATAATTGCAATTCAAATGAAACCTTATTCTTTCAAAAATCTTGAAATAATACCGGTTTAAAAATAAACTCATTTTTAAGAATTACGAAAATAATGAAAAATTTTGAAATTTAGGAAAAATGGTACTTTTAAATTCAAAATTTGTAATTTGAAAATTTTAAGAAAAACGCTATTTAGAAGTTAAATTTTTTATTAAAACCAGGTTTTCACAACTAATGAAAATATTTTAAATACAAAAACTAAAATTGAAATTCAATAAAAAATTAATTTTAAGACACCTGAAGAACTATAAGAAATAACTTCCTTTTCTGCTTCATTGAAATTGCGATTCAATGAACAATTTATTGTTTTCAAATGTGAAATACGCGTTAAAACAAAATTAAGATTAACACATAATTCAAAATGTTGAACATTTAGGAAAATCGTATTAAAGTTTAAATATTTAAATGCAATTTAAAAAACATTCTTTCAGAAAGTTAAATTTTTCAAAATTTTTAAAACTAATGAATTATTTTATAAAAACAAATATATGAAAATTAATTAAAAACTTCAATTAAAGAACCAAAAACTATTAAATAAATTCCTTTTCTGTCATTTTGAAATTGCAGCAATCGAACACATTATTCATTTCTAATGCCTGAATAGATAGCTAAATAGAACTTATATTTAAGAATTACCAAATAAACTTAAAAATGTTCGAAAAATTTAGTGAAAAACGTACTTTTAAAGTTCTAAATTCGTAAAGTAGAGAGAATAAGAAAAAAAGCGTAATTTTAAGAATATACAATTTTTAAAATTAAACAGGTTTTTCACACTAATGAAAATATTGGTATAGTAAAAACAAGATTGAAAATTGATTAAAAGACTGTCAATTGAAGACGGTTAGAAAACATTTACCAAAATTTCCCAGCTTTCACCATCACATGATATGAACAAAACAACCACATATTTTTTAAAGCTGTATTAATAATAAACTCAATTTAGGAATTCTAAATATTTCAAACTTGAAATTGAAAAATCGACTTTTAAAGATTCTAATTGTGAATGTGAAAAAATTTTAAAAAGAAAAGGTCAATTTAGAAGTTAAAATTCTTATTAAAACAGGTTTTTCAACAACTTAATGAAATATTTGGTATATAAAAACAAAGTATTGAAATTTCATTAAAACAAACGTCAATTTAAAGAACACCTAAACTGTATCAATTATTTAAATTATTTATAAAAATAAAACTGGGTCTGCTTTTCAAAATGCTGGAATAACAGTAGTTTAAAAACACAACTTTACACAAATCACGGTAAGATTCAAATGTCGAATTATTTAGGAAATCGGTACTTTAAGAATTCTAAGGAATGGTAATTGAAAATTAAAAAGCTAATTTTAGAATAAAATTTTTATAAAAATAAAATAACAGCAGTATTTTACAACTAATTAAATATTGGTATATAAAAACAAATATTGAATTATCAAAAAAAAAAGTCAAGTTAAGGAAATCAAAAAAACTGTAATAAAGTGCGCTTTTTCTGCTTTAGAATTGCATTTCAAATGAAACACATATTTTTTCAAATCTGAAAATACCGTTAAAAACTACAATTTTAAGAATTACCAATAATTTCAATGTTGAAAATTTAGAAAAAATTGTACTTAAATTCAAAAACAATTTGTAATGTGAAATATTAAGCAAAAGCGTATTATTTAGAATTAATTTTTTTAATTAAAACGGTTTCCACATGCTAATGTAAATCCATTTGGGTATATAAATAACAAGTATTGAAATTCATTAAAAAGACGTAAATTTAAGACACTAAAAACATACTTAATAAAATTCTCTTCTGCTTTTTGGCATATTGCAATTTTCAATTGAAACACAGTATTTTTTCAAAAAAATGCGAATGATCGAAATTAAAAGACAATTTAAGATTTAACAAAAATAATTTCAAAAGTGTTTGAAAACTCTTTTATCAAAGAAATCGTACTTTTAAGAGTCTAAATTTGTAAATGTGAAAATTTAGAGAAAAAAAAAAATTTCATACTTAAACTTTTTATTAAAAACAAGAAGCCCTCTCTCCTCACAACTAAGAAACTATTTGGTATATAAAGAAAAATAGTGAAATTTCAATTTAAAAAGCGTCAATAAAACCCCTAAAACTATTACATAGAATATCACTTTTCTTCTTTTTGAAAAAGTCCATTTCATGAAACACATATTATTTTCCAATTCGTGAAATACCGCTAACGGTCAAAACTCCAAATTTTAAGAATTTACCAATAATTTCAAATGTGAAATTTAGGACAAAATCGTACTAAGAGTTCTAATTCTAAAAGTGGAAATTTTAAAAAAGCGTAAATTTAAAGTTATTTCTATAAACAGGTTCACACTCTAATGAAAGTAATTGGTAATAGTTAATAATAACAAATCGATTTAATTTTCTGAAAAATCGGCAATTTAAGAACACTAAAACTATTAATAACTATTCCACCTGCTTTTTGAAAATCATTTCAACTGAAAACACAATTATTTTTCAAATACTTGAAAATCAAATTTTCTGAATCCTTTAAGATTTAACAAATAATTCAAAATGTTGATAAAATTTAGGAAAAATAAAAGATTCTAAATGAAATGCAAAAGTAATCATAAGTGAATTTTCAGATAAACATTTTAGTAAAACAGATTTTAAGAGGTAGAGATATTGAAAATAATACAAATAAAAATTTCCAATTTACTACAGTCATTTAAGACACACATAAAACAATTATAAAAGTTCCTTTTCTTGCTTTTTATAAATTGAGCTTCAAGTAATTGAGCAGTTTTCAATCTGAAAATAGTCCGTAAAATTTCATTTAAGATTTAACAAATAATTCAAAATGTGAAATTTAGAAAAATCTGTGACTTTACGAGTTCCTATAATTGTGTTAATGTGAAAATTTAAAGAAAAAGCGTAATTTAGAAGTTAAATTTTTTATTAAAAACATTGTTCAACAACCAAAACTGTTGTATATACAAACAAATATTGAAAATATCATTAAAAAACGTCAATTAAGACAACCTAAAACTAATAAATAAATTCAACAAAATTTATTATGTCAACATTGCCTTTTCAACATCAATCCCCTATTTTAACACATATTTAAAAACTCAATTTTTAAATTTATCAAATAATTTAAATGGTTGAACATAAGGTAAAAAATCCGTACTTTGTAACAGTTCTACAATTCGAATGATGATAATTAAGAAAAATAGCCGTCAAGTAGATAAATTTAAAATTTTTTATAAAAACACGGTTTTACATAATTAAGTTATGAGAAATATTTGGTAAATATTAAAAAGCAAATATAATTCATTAAAAAAAACGTCAATTTTAGAAGAATATAACAACATAAAATCTCTTTACTGCTTTTTGAAATGCATCAAATGACAACACATTATTTTTTCAAAAATGCTGAAAATAACGTTAAAAACTCAAGTTAAATACCAAATAGATTTCAAATGTTGATAAATTAGGTAAAAATCGACTTTTAAGAGCTACCAAATTTGTAATAAAAATTAAGCGTTCCTTCAATATTACGCACTAAATCTACTTTATCTAAAAACAGATTTTAAAAGCAGCTCATGAAATATTATGGTATACTTAGAAAAACATAAAATATGAAATTCAAATTAAAAAACGGCAATATTAAGAACCACGTATACACAATTATAAATTCACTTTGTCCGCCTTTTTGATACTATTCAATGAAAAACATTATTTCTTCAAAAATGAAACCATATAAAAACTCAATTTTAATTATAACAAACATTAAATGTTGAAAGATTTAGGAGAAAAACGTACTGTTTAAGACTATCAAAATTTGAATTTGGGAAAATAAAAAGAAAAGCCGTAATTTTAGAAGCTTAATCCAATTGAAGTTAAAATTTGTTATTATCACAACTAATGAAATATTCTGGTAATAAAAACACATATTGAAATTCATTAAAAAACGCATCAATTTAAGACACTCTAAAACTATTAAAAATTCCGCTTTTTCTGCTTTTTTGGAAGCATTTCAATGAAAACATCATATTTTCAAAAATACTGAAAATCCCCTTAAAAAACTCAATTTACAGAATTACCAAATAATTTCAAAGTTGAAATTTTAGGAAAATCGTACATTTAAGAATTCTAAATTTTAATGTGAAAATTTAAGAATAAAGCGTAATTTTAAGAAAAAGTTAAAATTTTTTTATTAAAACGGTTTACAATAATTAAAATTTGTAAGTTTAATTAATATTAATTAAAATGAAAAGCAATTTAAAGACCCTAAACTATTAGAAATCTCACTTTCTGCTATTTTATATTGCATTCTCAATGAAGACACAGTTATTTTTTTTAAATGCTTAAAATAAAATGAAATAACTTTCAATTTTAAATTTATCAAATAATAAAGTTGAAATTAAGGCAAAAATCGTACAATTTTATGAGTTTGAATGCGTACATTGAAAAATAAGAAAAAAGCGTAATTTAGAAGTTAAAATTTTTATTAAAAGCAGGTTTTTCAACATACTAAGTCCATTTTTGTTTGATTAAACACTAAATTTAAAAATTAACCCATTAAATACGACAAATATAAGACCTTAAAATTTTAATAAATTCTCTTTTCGCTTTGAAATTGCATTTTCAAGAAACACATTATTTTTCAAAATGCTGAAAATACCGTTAAAAACCATTTAAGATTACCAAATAATATCAAATGTTAAATTTAGGAAAAATCGTACTTTTAAGAGTTCTTAGTTTGTAATGTGTAATTAGAAAATGTAATTTAAGAAATATAATTTTTTATTAAAACAGGTTGCACAACTAAGAAGTATTTGGTAATATAACAACAAACATATTGGAAAATTCACAATCAATTAAACGTCAATTGCATTTAAATTCGCTTTTCTGCACACATTTAATAAATTTTGCACAAAAAATTACATTTTATCCAAAATGCAAATTTTAAATCCAAATTTGATAGAGAATTATTAACATGACATACACATTCGTCGAAAACATCCGAACTTTTATAGAGTCTAAATTTGTATGTGAACTTTAAAAAAAGCGTAATTTTAGAAGTTAAAATTATTAAAACAGGTTTCACAACTAATGAAATATTTGTATATTAAAGACAAATAGCAATTTAAACTAGTAATAAATTCACTTTTCTGCAAATTTCTTGCAAATTAAACACATTGTATCTTTCTTAATATGCTGGAAACACCGTAGACTCAATTGGCATAGTTTTATCACCATTCCTAATCATACTAGGAAATCTAATTTTTTAAGAGTTCTTAAATTTTGTGTGTGAAAATTTAAGAAAGCGTAATTTAGAAGTTAAATTTTTTTATTAAAAACAGAGTTTCACCACTAATGAAAAATTTGGTATATAAAATAACTAATATGGAATTCTCATTATACAAAAACGTCAATTTGAAAACACCGTAAACTATTAATTAAAATGCTACTTAGCTTTTGTAAAATTGGCATTTCAATGAAACTATTTTTTTTTCAAGTAACGTAATGAAATAATCCGTTAAAAACTCAGTTTTTTAAATAGTACCCCTCCATTGCAACTGTGAATTTTAGGAAAAATCTACTTTTTAAAGATTTAATATTTGTAACGTGAAAATTAAGAAAAAGCGTAATTTTTGAAGTTAAAAATTTTTATTAAAACATGTTTCACACAACTAATGAAATATTTGGGATATAAATGAAATTTCATTAAAAACGTCAATAAGACACCGAAAACTATTAAAAATTACTTTTTAAACTTTTTGAATTGCATTTCAGTGAAACACTTATGTTCTTCAAAAATGCGAAATTAAGCGTACAACTCAATTTTACAGATTTACCTGAGAACTCTAAAATATTCAAATTTAGTAAACGTATCTTTTAAGTTTAAATTCATAATTGAAAATACAGAAAAAGTCTAATTTTAAAAAGATCTTAGAGTTATATAAAACAGGATTCAACAACTAAGTGGAGAGAGAGTTTGATATATAAAGACAAATATGAAATTTCATTAAAAAAAGTCAATATAAGACACATAAAACTATTAATAAATCACTTTTCTGCTTTTGAAATTGCATTTCAATGAAACACATTAATTTTCAAATGCGAAAATACCGTAAAACTCAATTTTAAGAAACATTCACAACAATAATTTCAAAATGTTAATATTCTAAGATAAACGTACTTTTTAAGAATACTAAATTGTAAAGGTGGAAAATCTAAAGAAAAGCGCGTAATTTAAGAAATTAAAATTTTTATTAAAACAGGTATTCAACAAACTAATGAAATAGTTTTGGTATTAAAAACAAAATCTGATCCATTAAAAAAAGTCAATTTTTAAAACACCAAAACTATTAATAAGATCGCTTTCTGCTTTTGCAATTGCATTCAATGAAACATACATTATATTCAAATTGAAAATACCGTTAAACTCATTTTAAAAGAATTTACCAAATAATTCAAAAATGTCTGAATAGTTTAGGAAAAATCGTACCTTTTAAGAGTTCTTAATTGTAAGGAAAATTTAATCATACAAAGCGTAATTTAGAAGTTAATTTTTTTATTAAAACAGTTTTCACAACTAATGGAAATATTGTAAGTACAAAAAATATTGAAATTTCAATTAAAACGTAAAATTTACCTAGACAGCCTTAAAACAATTAAATGAATTCTCTTTCTGCTTTTTGAAAAATGCATCAGAAACACATTCTTATTTCAAATGCTGAAAATATCCGTTAAAATCAATTTAAGAATTTACCACAATAATTTCAATGTTGAAACAGTTAGGAAAAAATCGTACTGTTAAGAGTTCTAAATTAAATGAATTAAGATGAAGAAAAATGTAACTACAAGACAGACATTTTATAAAAACAGTTTCACAACTAATGAAATACTATTATTTATTATATAAAACCAAATATTGAAATTTCATTAAAAACCGTCAATTTAAGACACTTAAAACTATTAACAAATTCTGCTTTTTTAAATTGCATCTCAATGAAACACATTATTATTTCAAATGATGAAAATCCGGTTTAAAACTCAATTTTAAGATTTGAAGGAATAATACAAATGTTTGAAAATGAGTGAATCGTCATTCACATAAATTTGAAATAGTTAATAGGTAAAAGTAAATGCAAGCGTAATTTTTAGAAGTCAATTTTGTTGATTAAGTGAGGTTGTCATCACTAATAAACATTTGGTAATAAAAAAAACAAATATTGAATATTCATTAAAAAAAAAATCGATTAAAGACAAAGAGATTATTTAGATTCGCGTTTTCTCTTTTAGAAAATTGCATTTCAGAACACTATTATATTTCAATGCTTGAAAATACCTCAGTTAAAACTCTCATTTAAGAATTCACCTGCAAAAATAATTCAAATGTTAATGTATAGGAAAATCGATACCTTTAAGAGTCTTCTAAAGTAAATTTGTAATTGAAAATTTAAGCAAAAGCGTAAACTTAGTAAGACGTTAAATTTTTTTATTAAAAACAGTTTTCACAACTAATGAAATCATTTGGTATATTAAAAACAATATTGATAATTTCATTAAAAACGTCAATTAAAGACACCTAAAACAATTAAGAAAATCTCTTTTTAAATACTTTTTAATATTGCAAATACAATGAAACACATTATGATTTTTTTCAAATGCTGAAAATACCGTTAAAACTCAAATTTAAGATTAAAAATATTTCAATTGAAATTTAAAGGAAAAATGTTTTTAAAATAATTTAAAATGTGAAAATTTAAGAAAAGCGTAATTTTAGAATTTAAAATTTTTTATTTAACCCAGTTCACAACTATGAAATATTTGATATAGAAAAACAAATATTGAAATTTCATTAAAAAACGTCAATTTAAAGACACCAAAACTATTAATAAATTCACTTTTTCGCTTTGAAATTGCATTTCAATGAAGACATACATAATCTGTTCAAAAATGCTAAATAAAACTGAAGAGACAGTCTTCAAGGAGCACAAATAATTCAAATTTGAAATTAGGAAAAATCGTACTTAAAAGAGTGTTGGTAATTAATGAAAATTAAGCAAAGCGTAATTTTAGAAGGCTAAATTTTATTATAAACGCATTTAGAAAAACACCATGGACTATTTCGAAATGCAAACAAATTTAAAAAACACTAACATTAAACGTCATTTAAGAAACACTAAAACAAATACATGTAAATTCTCTTTTTCCGCTTTTTGATATTGCATTCAATGAAAACATTATTTTTTCAAAAGTGAAATAATACCGTAAAAACTCAATTTAAGATTAACAAACAACTTCATAATTAATATTTAGAGAAAATCGTACTTAAGAGTTTAAATTTTAAAATGGAAAATTGTATGAAAAAAACGTAATTTTAGAAGTAATAATTGTTAATTAAAACAGATTTTCACAACTAACGAAATATTTGGTAATAAACAAATATTGAAAATTCATAAAAAACGTCAATTAAGACACACGTAAAACTAATTAATAAATCGCTTTTGGGTCTTGCTCTTGTGCGAACAATGCATTTCAATGAACACATATTTTTTCAAATACTGAAAATCCAGTTAAAAACCCAATTTTTACAGAAATACCCAATATTTTCAAATGTTGAAATTAGGAAAAATCGAGTAACTTTAAGAATTCAAATTATGTAATCGTGAAATTAAGAAAATCGTAATTTTAGAAGTGTAAATTTTATAAAACAGGTTTTACAACTAATGAAATAGTAGTATATAAAAACAAAATATTGAAATTTCAATAAAAAAAAAGTCAATTTAAAAAACCTAAAACTAATTAAAAATTCGGAATTCTCTTTTGAAATTGCATTTCATGAAACATTCTTTTTTTCATAATATGCGAAAAATACCGTTAAAAACTCAATTTAGAGATTTAACAAATAATTTCAAGGTTGAATGGGAAAAAATCGTACTTTTAAAGTTCTTGTAATGTGAAATTAAGAAAAAGCGTAATTATTGAATTAAAATTTTTGTTAATTAAATTAAATTTCACAACTAATGAAATATGGTATATAAAAACAAATATTGAAATTTCATAAAAAAATTAATAAATTCACTTTTCAGCTGCTTTGAAATTGCATTTCAATGAAACACATTATTTTTTCAAATTCTAAAAAGACCGTTTAGGACCTACAAATTTGAGATTTATCAAAGTAATTTGACAATCTTGAAATTGAGGAAATGTTGCTTTGGAGTGCTAAACTGTATCTGTGAAAAAGTTAAGAAATAAAGCGTAATCAGACAGTTAAAAAATTTTTTAACCAGGTTGTTCAACCAATAATGAAATATTGTAATAAAAACAAATATTGAAAGTCCATTAAAACAAAACGTCAATTAGAAACACCTAAAACTAATTATAAATTCGTTTTTCGGCTTTTGAAAATGCATTCAATTTTTCGAATATTTAATAAAAGTACTATCGATAAGGCATGATAAGCAAATTTACCTAAATAACAACGCTTAGGACAAGGAAACATTCTTGCTGGAGAGTTCTAAAATATGAAAAGTGAAAATTAAGATATAAAGCCGAAAATTTATGAAATAAAATATTTTTTATAAAAAACAGGATATACTGTCAGGCTACATTAATTGTAAATAAAAAACGAAATATGAATTCCATAAAGAAAAAAAAATCAGATTTTTAAGACGACCTATAGTAACATTAATAAATCCGCTTCTGGTTTGAAATTGGCATTCAATGAAACACTTATTTTCAAAAAATGCCTGTATATAATACCGTATAAATAATAACCGCAATTTAAAATTAACCAAATAATTTCAGAGATTTGAATTTAAAAAATCGTACTTTTAAAAATTAAAGTAAATTGAAAATTAGAAAAAGCGTAATTTAGAAAGTTAAATTTTTATAAAACAGGTTTTCACAACTAATGAAATATTTGGGTATATAAAAACAAATATTGAAATTTCATAAAAAGGAATTCCATAAATTCAACTTTCAGCGTTTGAAATGTGCATTTCAAATGAAGAATGAAAAATTATTTTTTTGTCAAATTGCTGGAAACCCATCCTCCAAAAACTCAAAAACTTGTATGCGTATGTAAATTTTAGGAAAATCGTAACTTTTAAGAGTTCTAAATTTTAGGTGAAAAATTGATGAAAAAGCGTAATTTTAGAAGTTAAATTTTTATTAAAAACAAGTTCAAACTAATGAAATAATTTGGTATATAAAACACAAATATGAAATCATTACAAAACGTCATTAAGAACACCTAGAAAGATTGAGGAATTCAAGGCTTTGATGCAATGAAAACGATAACATGATTTCAAATGAGAAAAAGGTTAAAATGCACAATTTAAGGATTAACCAAATAATTCCAAAATGTTAAATTAGGCAAATCGTAAGCTTTAAAAGTCCTTGAAAAAATGTGAACCTTTTATTAAAAGAAAAGAAATAATTGCGATTTTATGAAATGCTTTTCACAACGAAAAATATTTTCTTATCATTTTATCATTATAGATATAAAACAAATATCGGAAATTTTCATTAAAAACGTCAATTAAAGTGACCTAAGAACATCATAAATTTATTGTTCAAGGTCAAAAATTAAAATTAAAATATGTATTCTTAGAAACAAATTTTGTTTCAAAATGCTGAAAATACCGTTAAAACTCAATACAAAAATTTATCTAGATAGATTTCAAGAATAGTTGACATAGCACCCGGACAAGAAATCAAGAAGAAAGCTACTGAGGAATGGAAATGTGAAAATTAAGAAAACCAAACATTTGCTAGATTGTATTGAAAGCTTTCGTTATTTAAAACTTTCAAGCTTCAATTTAATCATTTAATTTTGATTATAAAACACAACATATTGAAATTCATTACAAAACGTCAATTTAAGACACACTAAAAATAACTATTTAATCAGAATCACTTGACGAAATGTTACGAATTGCTAGGGAACAAATAAAACATAGTTTTAAAAACATGAGAGGATACGTTAAAAACTCAATTTTAAAGAATTACCAAAATATTCAATGCGATAAAATTTAGTGAAAATCGACTCTTTAAAGCTAATTGTAATACGTGAAAATTAAAGAAAAAGCGTAATTTTCGAAACTTAAATTTTATTTATACAAAAACGGTTGTTTCACAACTAATCGAAATATTTGGTACATCTCCTCAACATTTGTTCCTCTGACATTCAAACAACATCAATTTTTAAACACTTTGTTTATGCTTCTCTAAACTTTTGAAAATGCCATTCAAATGAAAACACTATTATATTTTCAAATGCTGAAAATACCGCTTAAAACCTCAATTTTAAGAAATACCAAATAATTCAAAATGTTGAAATTTAGGAAAAAAATCGTACTTTGTAAGAGTTCTAAATTTGTAATGTGAAAATTAAGCAAAAGCGTAAATCTTAGAAGTTAATTTTTTTCATTAAAAGGCTTTCAACAAGCTAATGAAAACATATTGGTATAACTAAAACATATTGAAATTCATAAAAACTCAATTATAGCACCTAGACAATTAATAATTCCTTTTCGCTTTTTGAAAATTGCACTTCAATGAACACATTAGTTTTTCAATGCTGTAAACTACCGTTACAGAACTCAATTTTTAAGATTTACCAATTAATTTTCCATGTGAAATTAGGAAATAGCGTATCTAAGATGTTGCTAAATTTGTGTGTATTCAATAAAAGCGTAATTTTTAAGTTATAATTTTTTATTAAAAAACAGATTCACAACTAATGAAATATTTGGACACCTAAAACAAATATTGAAGATTCATTAAAAAACGTCAATTTAAGACACCTAAAAACTGTTATAACAAAATGGATTTTCCGGAATTAAATTGCAATTTTCAAAAATAAACACAATTATTTTTTAAATGTCCAAACCGAAAATAGCCGTTTAAAACTCTAATTTTAAGTAAGTACCAAAAATTCAAATGTTTAAGATTTATTAGGAAACATCGTCTTTTCAGAATTCTAAATTGTAATTTGAAGTAAATTCAAATAATTTATGTATAGTTTGAGAAAGTTAGATTTATTTTTATTAAAACAGGTTTTTCAACTAATGAAATATTCGTATAATAATAATTAAATTAGAAATTTCAATTAAAATAAAAGTCAACTTAAGAGCACAAAAACACTAATAATAATTCGCTTTTCTGCTTCTTAAAATTGCATATTTCAATGAAACACATTTAATTTTCATAATGCTGAAATACCGTTAAAACTCAAAAACCGAAATAATTTCCATGTGAAATTTAGGAAAAAGTACGTCACCTTTAAGAGTTCTAAATGGTATGTGAAATAATTAAGCAAAAGCGCATTTTAGAATTAAATTTTTATTTAAACAAGTTTTCACAACTAATAATTTTTAAAACTTAAGTAAACAAATATTGAAATTTCATAAAAACGTCAATTAAAGACACCAAAACAATTTAATAATTCTCTTTCTGCTTTTGAAATTGCAATTCAATAAATCACATTATTTTTCAAAGCTGAAAATACCGTAAAAAACTCAATTTAAGATTTAACAAATAATTTCAAATGGTGAAATGTAGGAAAAATCGTACTTTAAAGTTCTAAATTTGTAATGTGAAAATTTCAAGAAAAATCGTAATGTTTACGAAAGTTAAATGACTTTTTTATAAACAGGTTCACAAACTAATGAATATTCTGTATATAAAATCAAATACTTGAAATTTCATTAAAAAAACGCAATTTAAGACACCAAAAAACTATTAAAAATTCACTTTTCTGCTTTTTGAAATTGCATTGCAAATGAAAACAACATATTTTTTGAAAAATTCCAGAAAAAAATATCATTAAAAAAACTCAATTTACGATTACCAAATAAATTCAAATGAAATTTAGGCAAATCGTAACTTTGAAAGAATCTAAATTGTAATGTCAAAATAAGCAAAAGCCTAATTTCAGAAGTTAAATTTTTTTATTAAAACAGGTCTTTACAACTAATGAAAAACTTTTATATGAACAAATATGAAATTCATTTTTACGTAATTTTAAAGACACCTAAAACATTAATAAATCTCTTTCAGCTTTTGCTATTGCATTTCAATGAAACACATTTATTTTTTTTCAAATGCTGAAAAATACCGTTAAAAATCAATTTTAAGATTTAACAACAAATTTCAAATGTTGAATTTAGGAAAAAATTCGTACTTTTAAGAGTCTAAATTTGTGTAATGGAAAATTTAAGAAAAAATGAGGGGAAAGAAGTAAAAGAATCTTTATTAAAACAGTTTCACAACTTATGAAAATATGTCATATAGAAACAAATATTGAGAAATTTCATTAAAACGTCAATTAACACATGACCGTAAAACTATATATAGATGCACTCAAGCTTTTGAGGGTAAGTAGAAGTCCACATTTAAATACAAAGATACGAATATAGACGAATAAACTCAATAGAGACGGAGCTAGTCTGCAACTCAAATGAAATTAGGAAATAAATAATTAAATTGTAACAGTTCTATTTCTATGGAAATTAAGTAAACGCGTAAAATTCCCTATGTTAAGCTTTTTTATTAAAAACAGCATGTTTCTTACAACTATATCCGAAGAAAATGATAGAGAAAACACATAGAAATTTCATAAAAACGTCAATTTTAAGACACCAAAACTAATGAATAAAATTCACTTTTAAACATTAATAGCAGTTGCATCATGAAACACATTAATTTTTTCAAATGCTGAATAATTTAGTTAAAATTCAATTTAAAATCCAAAATAAATTTCAAATGTTAAATTTAGGAAAAATCGTACTTGAAAGTTCTAAAATTCGTAATGTGAAAATTACAGAAAAAGCCCCAATTTTTAGGAAGTGAAATTTTTTATTACAACAGATGTTCACAATAATGAAATAGCTGAATTTGGGAAAAATTGAAATTCATTACAAAACGTCAAAATAAGACACCTATAAAAACTATTAAAAATCACTTTTCTGCTTTTTGAAATGCATTTCAATGAAACACATTAACTTTTCAATGCTGAAAATACCGTTACAAACCAATTTTAAGAATTACCAAAAAATAAGTGTCAACTTTTAAATTAAACTTAAACATCGTTACTTTAAGTAAATTTCCAGATTACTAAACTGAAATTTATGAAAATCTCAGTTCGAAGTTAAAAAAATTTTTATAAACAGGTTTTCACAACTAATTGAAATATTTGGTATATTAAAAACAAATCTGAATTTCTTAAAAAAGTCAATTTTAACACCTAAAAACTAAATAAATCGCTTTCTGCTTTTTGAAAATAGCATTCATGAAACACATTATATTTTCAAATTCTGTTGAAACCGTTAAAAACTCAATTTAAGAATTGCGTGAAAAAATTTCAAAAAAATGTTGAAAAATTCAGGCATCATCGTAAGCTTAAGACACGAAAAATGGAATGAAGAGTCAAAGCGTAATTTTAAAGTTAATTTTTTTATTAAAAACAGTTTCACAGCTAATGAAATTTTGTATATAAAACCAAATATTGAAATTTCATTAAAAAACCGTCAATTAAGACACCTAAAACTATTAATAAATCGCTTTTCTGCTTTTCTGAAAAATGCATTCATGATAACACACTTATGTTTTTCAAATGTCTGAAAATCCCGCGATTATAAAAACCGATTTTAAGAAATTACCAAATAATTCAGCGCCTCTACAGCAAATCATTTTTATATTTCTAATTGTAAGTAAAATTAAAGAAAAAAGCGTAATTTAGAAGTTAAATTTTTTTATAAAACAGGTTTCCACAACCAAAGGCGAAATATTGGTATAATAAAAACAAATTTATTGAAATTTTGTAATAAGGAGCATAAAATAAACCTACATTTAATAAAATTCGCTTTCTGCTTTATCTGAAAAATGCACAAGTGAAACACTTATTTTTCTAAATGCCTGAAAATTCCCCCGTAAACAAAACCCGATCTACTTACAAGAATTAACTAAAATAATTCAAATGTTGAAGTATTTAGGACAAAATCGTCTTTAAAATTCTAAATTGAATTGAAAAAATTAAGCAAAGCGTAATTTTAGAAGTTAATATTTTATTAAAACAGATTTCACAACTCAATGAAATATTGTAATACACATATGACAATTTCATTAAAAAAGTCAATTTTAAGATTCACCTAAAACTATTAATAAATTTCGCTTTTCTGCTTTTTGAAAATTGCATGCAATGACACAACATATTTTCACAAAAATGCTGAAAATACGTAAAGAACTCAGATTAAGATTTGAAAAAATAATTCACGTTTAATACTGCCCTATCGTACTGGTATAGTTCTAAATTGTAATGTGAAAATTAATGAAAAAGCTTAATTAAAAGCTTAAATTTTTTTTATTAAAACAGGTTTCACAAAAAATGAAATATTTGGTATATAAAAACAAATAATGTAAATTCATAAAAAAATAATAAATAAACTTTGTGCGTATGGGATGAACATCTCACTGAAACAATTATTTTTAAATGCTGAGAAGACATTTTCTGCACCCATTTTTTTAATGTTTACAAAATAATTTCAAAATGTGAAATTTAGAAAAAAAATCGTACTTTTAAGAGTTCTAAATTTTGTATGTGAAAATTTAAGAAAAAAGAGTAATTTAGAAGTAAATTTTTTATTAAACAATGATGGGAAAACATAACATTGTGTATATAAAACAAATAATTGTGAAATTTCATTACAAAAACGTCAATTTAGACAGCCTAAAATTATTAATAAATCTTTTCAGCTTTTGAAATCGCATTTCCAATGAAACCTTATTTCAACTCTTAAAATACCGTTAAAAACTCAATTAAGAACATATCAAAAATAATTCAATGGTGCACTTGTTATAAATTAAATATTTAAGAGTCACTAATTGTAAATGTGAAAATAAGAAAAAAGCGTAATTTTCAGAGTAAAATTTTTTATTAAAACCAGGTTTCAACACTAATGAAATATCTGGTATATAAAAAAATTGAAATCATTACAAAAGTTCAATTTAAGACACCTATAAACTAGTTAATAAATTCACTTTTCAGCTTTTTGAAATTGCATTCAATGAAACATTTTTTCAAATGCTGAAAATTACGTTAAAAACCATTTTAAGAATTACCAAATAATCTCAAATGTTGAAATTTAATGAAAAAATCGTACTTTTAAAGAGTTCTAAAATTTGTAACGTGAAAAATTTAAGAAAAAAACGTAATTTTAGGAAGTTAAAATTTTTTTTATACAATAGTCTCACAATAATGAAATATTTGGTTATTAAAAACAAATATTTGAAATTCATCTAAAAACTCAATTAAGGGGAGTCTTCTAAGCAAAACCTCTAAAATGAAAACCGTTTTACATAAATATTTCATTATCTTACTAAATTTCTTTTAAATTTTTGAAACAAAAAAAACGAAAAAAAACTGTCGTTTTTTAAAATTTAGGCAAGAGAAGCAATTTTCTTTTGTTATTTTCACAAAAACTGTGAATATATAATATTTAATTTCTTTAAAATAGTGTCAATGCTTTTTTTGCACAAAAATTCGAACGCAAAATCAAAAGCCTCGTTATAAATTTTAGTAGACACCTTATTGAAAATCTCTTTTTTAAAAATTTTTTTACAATCTCTGAAAAGTACTTCAAAAATTTTGAAAACAAGAATAGTCAACCTGGCTGACACCACCTTATCGTTCTACTAAAACTTAATATAAAACAAATTCCAAAGTGTTAACACTTTATGATGTGAGCTTGTACTAAAAATTCAAGAAAATAAATCTGTTCGTTTTTTTTAAAGTGAATTTTTTTAATAAAACATGTAAGGAAAAATGAAATGCTAGAAAAAAACAAAAAACATTTGAAAATTTTCAAGTCGTTTTTTTTTACGGCAATAACAAAATCCTTATTTCTTAAATAAAGAAAATACCATAGAAATATGCAATCTATATAATTATATATATATTAATATATAAGATATAATATATATAATAATAGGTTCCTAGCAACCTTCTATTGAATTTAAATAAGTACAGGTTTCAAAGCAGTGATGCGAAACATGGGGCTGACGGTGTGAAAACTTGTTCGAGAGTCTCTTTTTGAGAGGGTGGACTGCGACTAGTAGTAAAAGCTCTCCTAAACAGCTATACGGCACGCTCTTGTCGTGTTACGTGTCCTGGCGCCGTCGAAAGTTTTTTCGTCTTATTATTGCACATTTCTCGCAACGAGCATGTTGTGCACATGTCGGCGATCCTTGACCTTGGTCGGCTGCTCCTGTAACTCATAGCACCCTGAAAATGCCGTTAGCCCCCAGGGGGGTTCCACAACCACCCTTCTTGGATTTACATATGTAGATTTTCAACAGCAGTGATATCGAAGCCAAGGAATTTGAAATCCTTCCGAATGCTCCTTTTTGGGGAAGACGCACGGATAGTGTAGAGCCCCTTTACATGGCTAAGCGGCGAAACTGTCTGTATTCGATGTTCAAGTCTGGCGCCAAGTGCATTTTTTCTCTATATTATGCAAATTTGTCCTCACAAGCATATTGTGTGCAGTCGCGTCCTTGACTTTGTCGTTGCTTCTGTAAACAATGAAACACCCTAAAACATGCCATTAGCCCCACAAGGACCCAAACCAATCTTACTGTGAATTTTAAATAAAGTATAGATTTTCAAACTGTCCTTTATAGATACTTGAAAACTGTTCCGGGATGCCTTCTTTTCTGGGGAGTGTGGAATTCGAGACTACCCAGTGGTAGAGCCTCCTGAACATTGTCCAACGGCGACGCATCTGTCAGTTCGAGACTTCGCAGTGAAATTTTTTTTTCGTCTTATTATTGAAATTTATCGCAACAAGCATCTTGTTCGCATGTTCGGCTGTTCGTATGACTTTGTCGGTTGCTTCCTAACCCAGGGCCACCAAAGAAAACTGCCGTGTTAGTCCATGCAGGATTCAAATCACCCTTCTGTAAATTTAAGTGATGTGGTTTCATAGCAGGAATATTGAGCAGGAGATGTGAAAACTTCCGAGATGCGTTCTTTTCTAGGGAGGCGGATCGACTAGGTAGAGCCTCTTGTAATTGTCTAGCGGCAACGCTGTTGTCGATAGTTCGAGTCCTGGGCTGAGCGAAATTTTTTTTCTCTTAGCAAATTGTCTGTAGAAGCATGTGTTGCACTGTTGGCGTACACTTGACTGGCTCGTTGCTCCCCTGTTACCAACATTGAGCAACCCCTGAAGATGCCGGTAGCCCCAAAGGGTCCACACCCATCCTTCTGTGGATTTTAATAAGTATCTAATTTCAAAGCAGTGAAATCGAAGCAGAGAAATAAAACTGTAACGAAATACTTTTTTTGGGGGTGGCGGATCTGACTAGTGGTTTAACAATCTTGTACACTGTCTAAAGCGACTCTTTTGCGAGGTCGATGCCTTGGCGAGAGTGAAAAATTCTGTCTATGTAAATGCAAATTGTCGCAACAAAGCTTTGTGCCCATATCGGCGTGGCCTAACTTTGGTTGGTTTGCTCCTGTAACACGGAGCAAACTAGCAGAATGCGGTTTAGCCCCAGCAAGGTTCCAACCACCCTTCTATGTATTTGAATAAATATCGAGTTTCAAAGCATGATATCGAAGCAAGAAATTTGAAAACTTCCGAGATGCTTCTTTCTCTGGAGAGGCAGATAGCATAGTGGTAGAGCCGCCTCTACATTGTCTAACGGCGACGCTGTTGGTCGAAGGTTCGAGCCTGCGCGCGAGTGAGCATTTGTTTCGTCTTATATGCAAATTGTCGCATACACAGCAGTGTCCCGATGTCGCGTTC
>JABUQX010051780.1:0-68594 GCA_015478945.1 Trachelipus rathkii
TAGGGATCATTCTCTAGTAGTGTTTTCTGGAAATTCTGTGAAACAATTTTCCCTGACTTTCAGCATCTTTTAAAACGTTTCCCTGACTTCCCTGACCAATTTTTTTTCCCGACTTTGCCTGACTTTCCAGAAAGTGTGAACCCTGCAAGAGCTTTAAGGGTGGGGTAATATGTAGTGATATCTGTGTGAAGTATTCACGCATAAGTGGCAAGGAACTATGCCACTGACGAGAATTAGCAATTAAGTGGTTATGAAAAGTTATATGTTGATATTTTATATTTAAATTTAAAACAGAGTTGACAAAGAGTTTGACATAGTACTTATAGAGTGATCTTATGACTCTAAGATCCAAATTTTCTGAGATTACACATTTAGAACAGAAATATTTAAATTCATCATAAACATGAAATTTTGATTCATTATATTCACAATATATATAATATAATATATAATTATAAATTTTTTAATTTATAGGAATATAAATTATATAATTAATATATAAAATTATAATAATAATTTAATAATTATTATTATTTTTATTGATATTATATTTAATATTATATTATAATTTATTTATATCAATTTATTTTATATAATATTTATTTTATATTTTATATATTATAATTTTTATATTATATAATATATATATTTTCCATACAGTACTCCATTCTAATCATCTCATTTATATGTATGTCAATTAATACTTTTATTTTGAGTTAATTATCCTAGGTGTAAAGAACCTTATTTCTGAGGACCCTTAAACTGTCCACTTTATATATATTTTCTCACTCCACTCAATGAATTTTTATATTCTTAGTATAAATTTTTATTATATTAATCTTTATTTACATTCTCTTACACTTATTCCTTTTAACTTGAGAGTGTGTATGCTAACTTTTTGGATTATTCTATTCATGCTATATACTCTTGAGAATATCTCGCAGTTTAAGAGTTCTCTATGGTCTTAAATTTATTTATCATATACATGTAATAGTGAACAATAGATGTAACCAGTATTCTTGAAAGTTATTTCCCCTATGGGATACATCTCAACTCTTTCCATTATTCCCATGATACTATTGCCATTTAGTTTGTACAACAGATTTATATCTATTTCAACAACTAATCATTTCTTTAAATCCATCCTATGTACCACTACTATTATCTATTCATAATATGCCTAATTTTGGCAATTAATGAGGACTCATTTGCTCCTTAATTGTGGAGGAGATCCTTAATCATAAAAGCTTGAGTTTAATATCTAAATATTTAATTATTTAATAAATGAAAACGTTAATTTGAATTGGTAATCTCCTATGTTATGTCAATATTCAGTCAGTAATGTAATCCACTAAATTTCTAAAAATGTTTTGTCTAGTACAATACCTACTTAACCTTTTGAAACAATGCTAGAGTAAGCATTAGTACAATACCTATCCTTTTATCTTACAATATATTTTCTCTATATAGAACCTTTCAGTATCTTTCCGAACTTTTAACACCAGAGAATAGTTAGAAGTTTCTTAACTGAACCTACCATCATGACTTTCCCTCAACAGTCCTGTCCCTTTACTTGGACCTTTACTTGTAATAGGCAAAATATGCTGTTTTTCACGAGTCAATCCTGGTACCGAATGCCGCATATAATATATATATATTCACACTAAATGTTATACTAATACCTTAAAAATCAGAATTATACTAATATGAGCCTTGCAATACTTGGATACTTTATCACTTAGTTCTAAGAATTCTACCATATATATACCATATCCAGTGAAAACACCTATGCGCTTATATAACATGGGTCCAATATTAGGTCCAGTATAAATGTTTAAAATATCTTTTACCTCCATTCAATATTCACTTAATATTTGTTACTAGCAATACTAGCAAACTATTAAGTTTCTCACAAACTATTTTCTAATCTTATCCTCAGTAAACATTGAGAAGAATCTACATATAGTAATAACTATAATGTTCGAGACACATCAATCCTTCTCTTATCTTGAAGTCCATCTAAATTTTTTTACATTCAATTTTAAAAATTGTGAACAATTGTCCTATTATTCAAATACACTTTTAAAATGTTTATAAGGCTATAAAAATATTATTCTTCACGAGTCACTTTTATTACTAATTTATTGCTGCTAAACTTAATTCTTGCCTTCCTCTCTTTATGCCTTTCTTTGATTGACTAAGTTTAAGTTATCTATATTTTCCCTATATAATATTTTAAATATTCTCACTCACCATACTTAATAACTACCCACTTGTTAATATTTTTAAAACATCTATTACATTTATCCATACTATTGAGATTTTTTCTCTCCTATTAATAATTCTTCTCTATTCCATCGATGGATCGGGCTGTTCTTTTGTGTGCTACACGCGATGTGATTTATATAGGGCATCTTATTATTATTTCATTAATTTTTAAAGATATTTTTATTATTTATTTTCATTTAATAATCATATTCTTAATTACTTGAAAAATAAGTTATTTTAAAATGTTATCTTCCCCATATCTTAAATACGGAAAACATAACATGTTTTTGAGTCATCTCCATTTACACACCTCTTTAATCAACTCTATACAAGTTTATGAGCATGAGGAGACAGACCTTCTGCACAAAATAATCTAACTAAAACCCAAAGTTATATATTCAATTAAAATATATAATATCTTAAGCGTACTGCCCCGCACGCCACCTTCGGCATCATTGGAATATTGATTAAAAAAACATGAATATATCTTAAGCAAGATGAAGATGACACTACAATTAAACTAACATTAAAAAATAAATGCCGTCAACAATTTGTTAAACGGTAATTTATGACAACGACGAGTATCTCAATGTCGACTTAAGAGTTTTAAGTAAATTACCGTCACAGTACGTTCAAAACTCATAGACATCGAGACTTCCATTCTTGCTGTGAAAAATAGTTTTCTAAAAAAAATTTATTTGAGAATTTTTTTTTTTAACACTTGATTTATGCTTCACCACAAGCCATAAGGTCGCGCCATTGATGGGTCTCCAATAGTTGCGTCCATTGATCTTCAGGAAGAGAAAGAAATCATTGAGACTGTCGAGTAGAACTTTATGTGCGCCCAAAAAATAATACGAAGGAGTGCCAAGAAATCGGCAGCGCGTCTCGTTAGGCATAAAAGAGAGGTGAGGCTGATACCGGAACTCCGAGACTCACAAAATATGCCAGGCCGAGAGACGGCGGACAATCTACCTCTTCTAATGAACTTGTCGCTGTATGTACGTAGTATATCTTTAACTATAAACCCGAAATGTAACAAAAAAATAAATTCTATTACCTACGAAGAGAGAAAGATTACCTTGATAATATTTTCAATAATAAAATTTCTTAGTATATATATATTAATATATATATATATAATTATATATTAATATATATAATTTATATTTAAATATATATATATAATTATATATTATATTATATTTATAAGTATACTATATAGATATATAATATTATATATATAATATATATATATATATATATTAATGATAATATATATATATAATATATCTTAATTACTACTATATAATAATAATATATTATATATATATATATATATATAAATATATATATATCATATATATATATATATATGAATAAGTATATAATATTAATATCATATATATGAAATATATATTCTAGAATTACTATATCTTAATATTAATATATAATACCTATAATAAATATATAATATATAATTATTAATTATATATTATATATTATATATAATATATATATATATTAATGTTAATATATATATATTATATATATACTATATATTATATTAATATATTAATAGTTATTAATTGTTATAAATTATTACTTATTATCAAAATATATTACTCATACATAATTATATAATGGTAAATGCTGCTATGACAGCGACCCACAAATTTGAGACCAATCACGAGATTATTCTGACAATAAAAAATTTCAATAAAGTTCAAAGAAATACGTATAAGTTATAAGTATTAGGTCTTTTTTTCTCTAGAACTTAAATCACTAGTTCTAAGTTGGCAGCTCTGCGCATATTATTAATACCTATTTATGAGATTTTTATTGTTCTTTTTCAACTGAATTGTATGTCGAAAGAATTATACACTTTGATTCAAAATCTAAGATTGAGCTTACTATATTATTATATATATTAATATATTAATAACAATAAATCTTTTATTTTTACCAAATTATCTCAATGCACATATATATATTTAAACTCAGAATATAATTATATAAATATTATACACACTCAATCATGATTGATTCTGAAAGACAACGATATAGTCATAGAAAAAGACATAGACATAGACATAACTAATGAGATCTCAGTTACAGGAAGTAAATCAAAGTAAAGTGCCAAATGTCGGCTACTTAGTCATCCTGAGTCTCCCTTTCTATCAATAGGTATAACAGTGATCTCATCATTATATAGCTCGTAATTTATGGCATCTTAGTGCCTCGCATACTTCATCGTTATTATCTCGAAAGTAATAGTTGACTACAATGTATTATTTAAAGATGTATATATAAGATGTTAAAAAATAACATTACATAATAAATATAATATTTATTAAGATATACTAATATACTTAATATATATATAATATATAATATATACATAAATATATATAATATATAATATATATACATTATATAATATATCATATTATTAATATATATATAATTTATATAATATTATATTTATTATATATATTATATATATATAATATTATAATAATATTAATATATATATATTATTTAAGGATGTTAGCTTACAGATACCTATGAAAATGTCTATAGATTTAAATGAATCTATGAGAAGTTCATACTTACCATAATTATATATATGAATAATAATTAATGTTTTTAGGGATTAAAAGATAAGATGTATATCTCTGCACAATTATCATTTTAATCAAGGGAGACCAGATAAAATCATTGAAAATTTAGTATAAACTAAATATATTCATTCTATATTAATAGTAATAGTAAGATTAGATAACATGATTTTAAATATACCTATAATAAAAATTAATGGTATTATATATATTAATATAATATATACTATAAATATATAATATAAACTATATATAAAATAATAAATATAATAATTGTTATACTTCAATACATATTGAAAAAGTACAACTCTATCTGAGAGTGCAGAGAACAAAGAACAGACTATAAGACTAAAAGAAAATAATGTCGTTTCCTTACGGAAAATATGAAGACCATCTGAAATAAAATTAGGTCAAACTCGAAATCTCTTGAAAATTTATCAACATTCTTCAAGTGCTCACAGTTGACTGAGAATTCCTCCATGGGGACAAAACATAGAGAGACCAGCAGACATATGGAAGGATGGGTAAGTAAGTGAACGTGTATGACTAATATGATTTTTAATTGATTGGAGGTTTTATACATAAATGCATTGATAATTTATTAGTTTTAAACCAAATGTGTGAATAAAGAACAATAAACGTTTAGATATTTGAAAGTCTAATATAAATTTTATGCCAAAAATCAACCATTGGCCATTTAACTTAAATAACAGGAGAATTGGACGCAAAGGCGAATAGAGCCGCTGATGTGAAACAAAATTAAGGCGCATATAGGCCTATCTAGGTTATCACACTAGGATCCGGCGGCATAGGCGCAGTTGCGCATACAAATAAAATTTATAAGGCGAGCTGCCCAGTCTCTGATATATATATATATCATATATATATATTATTATATATAATATATATATATATATATATTATATTAATATATATATATATATATATAATATATATATATATGATATATAAATATATAGGTATATTATATTATAGTACTATAATATTAAGTGAATATATATATTTATATATATAATTATATATATATATGTATATATATATATATATTCTTATAATATTATATAATATATAAATATAATATAAATATTTATATGAATATATTTTATTTCCAGTCTTTCTTTCACTTTCTTTATCTTCCCTTCTATTTCCAAGAATGGTGAGTAAGGTGGCGTAACGAGCAATTCGGAAAAGAAAAAGCCAACTAGATATAAACGTGACGAAAGAGTCGATAAAGAAAGTCACCGTGCGCCCCCTTCAGTACCATTAATAGTGAGTGGAGAACAATACAACTTAGCAAGATTCGAGCGAATAATTCCACCCTAGACATGTCATGTTTTAGTACTACGACACGCTGACATGGACCCCTCACTATTGTAGTATTATCGAAACTCGCAATGTAAGGGTTTTCATCCCCCTGGCCCATGGGGGCACAACCATAATTTCCCGGCGGGTCACAATCAACCCCCGCCTTCAGCGTTCCTGTTATACACTCTATCTTCTCTGCCTTAGCCATAATACTTTCACATTTCTCTTCCCACTCTCGAGAGCACTATATCGTCTCATCTTGAGAGAATCTCTATCCACTAATTTCTTATCGAGGATCTCACCACAGCCGGTCGGAAATTCCAATCACACTTCGCACACTTTATATTAAGTGGCAATCTGGCCTGCGTGGTGTATAACTAAGGGGCCGACTAAAATCATTCACTCACATGACCTTTCACTATATGACCACATCCATTCTAAAAAATATGAAATTAAATTTAGTTTTATTAACTTTCATTTTTCTCCTCATTTACCCCTTTCTTCACGACACACAACTCTCTACTAATAAAGTTATTAATCCTCACTTATCAATTCTTCTCACACAAGCACACCCCTAAGACTAAGAATGAACACTATTGAACTTTAGATCAATACTTCGGTTATCTTTCCAGACATAGTCCAACTACTATAAATAATTCAATTCACACAGGATAAACAACATAACCCTCAATGTATATAACCCATAGCACACTCACAAGACTTAGTATCCCATTTAAACATTCACCAACAGATTTATTGCACAGCACCTTCCCTGCCATTTAACACAAGCTTATTCCACTACTTACAATCACTCTGCATCGTCCGTTATCTTCTCATCCAACAACATATATTACGGCTTAAAATAATTAAATCAAAATCAATTTATATCGACTCTCTGCTCATCTATAACATAATTCACAAGATAGGACTGTCCTCACTCAACAACCATAACCTTAACCCTTCCGTTTATTTTCAATCCCCTCCTTTTACACACGCTCCCCACAATCACTCAAGTTCCTACTCAAACTCATCTTTCAGGATTCAGCACAACACTCAGAACCAATAATACATAGCGCATATATATTAGGTTAGGTTGCACCCTCCTACTGCTTATCTCCAATGTGGCTCCACATTTTCCTAACAACACTACAGAACCATGTTCCTGCTCAATACACACACTCACCTTTCGAATTCTTTCATAACTCCATCATTATACAAAACAGTCTTTATATTTAATATTGAATAAAAAATATTAGATGGAGACATAACACAACCATGTTTTACTCCGCTATTAAATCTAAACCACATCACCATATGGTAAACTACCATTTAATGTACATTACAGCACACGCGTTCACTGATCGTACATAGGGGCATACTTTTGATTCCATAGTCTATGAAGCCTAAAACACCATTATAACCACTCTTATATTTAATAATCAACGTAGACCGAGCCTGACACTTCGCACATAAGTATCGCTTATCCTAATTATGGAGCTGCGAGTAATAAGCGCACTATGTGGTCGCAGGATCCATAAAACGCGTAAATTATCTAATTATTCCTTTCTTCCTTCCTCATTTTTCACTCATTTTGCTTTCACATGTCAAAGATTTACTCCACACATCCTCTACCACTCCTAACGCACCTTGTTCTTTCCCATCAGTCCTCAGTCACTCGACACACTCTTTCGACCAACATACCAGCAAATACTTCTAACATATCCACTCAGTAAACTTATTTCCCTATAATTTATCCAGTTTCCCTTTTCTCACGCTTACCCTTATATTTCTAGTGGGACTACTTTACATTGCTCCTCCTCCACATCCTTGGATACTATGACCTCCCTCTATAAACGCTTTATTACACAATTTCAAAATCCAATTCAATCGCAATCTCGCCTCCGTTCTTGATGCATTTCACAGTAATTTCATCTATACCTTCAGATTTTACCATTCTTCAATTTTTCACTCTACCTATTACTCCCCTACTAATTAACTCATCCCAAAATACCTATTCCTTCTTTGCACCTCAAACCACACACATTCACTATACACTTTTATTTACTGTCGTTAATATTGTGCAGAATCTCGAAGTGTTCTTTCCACACTCCTCTCACACCCACTTCATCCAGTTTACAAAGCACCATCCCTATTCATTTCTCTAAGCAGATTCCCCTTATTCTCATTCTTAACCTTCTCGCCTCCCTCCAGAAGAGCTTCCTTATTCCCTTGTAAGTCCCCATGTCTTATATATATAATATATATATTAAGTATAACAATGCTCCAAGTCAAATACTAAGACTTGACCACACAAATTATACTACATATACATATAATAAACCCGACCTACTGTTTGGAACAATGTAAATAGTGACTGTGAGAATCACGTTAGCTTTTTCTAATCCATATCTTTCGAAGTTATGTCCAACGACCCTTGTCATTCAGTTTCGGCTTTCAGGTACTATTTCATGGAGGTTTTGCTGTATTTTCTGTTTCTGATCAACCTCGGGGACTGTTATTCTTGAGACGTCAAACAATCTGGCAGATATGGGTGCAATCGTACTTGTTAAATGAATTCCAATGATTAGCTATAAAGTCTAGTATGTCGACAGTTTTAATGATTCTATCCTAATAGTCATTCTACACTTAATTTGTATACTATATATATATACTAAATGTATATATACTTACTATATATAATAACTACTATATATATATACTTAGTATATTATATGATATACGATATATAACTATATATATATATTACTCTCATTTTCTACTCTACTTCCTTTTATATTCAAAATGGTATAATTGATAATAAAGTAATGTACAAAGAGGAAAAGAAAGAGGTTTCCATTAAACAATATATTATACGAATTATATATACATATATATATAACTAATATATTTACCAAAGCAACCAAAATATATATAAATATAGATATAAACTATATATATTTATAACTAATCCGATTAACGGGATCATAATTTATATATATATATTATATATTTTAGGGAGTAAGAATGTTAACAGGAGTATTATATAATAAGGTGTATGTGTGTGTTGTGTGTGTTAGTATATATTAGATGTATGTATTAGTATAGTATATTATTATAGTGTGTCGTTTAGTATAAGTAGTGTGCTTATACAAGTGGAAGTTTATGTCCTGTGATAATATGTGACATATTTATTTATATAGTAACACTCTTATGATTGGAATAAGATGTCTTAAATAAATCCCGTGAGGAGTTAATCTAATTTTTGAACATATAATCTCATTATTATTTCTGGTTCATGTAAGAGAGTATATGAATTGTAATCAGTAATGCGAATTATCTCATAGAAGCCATACCTCTATAGTGATTCTCACTAATACTGATAAGTGATATAGTATATACGAGTGCTTGATATATATTGAGATCTTCTACATTTGTGGTGAAGCTATATGTATGTAATTGAGATTTTACCGTTGATATATTTTATATTATGTGTGCACATATACTCGAAGAGAGAGTGCCATTCAGAACAGATGCAGCAGAAACGTATGAGATGATGTGTACCTATGAGGGCAAATGAGACGACGGATGAGGAAAGATATTTATGCAGCATATGTGTACGAGCTGGAGAAAATGAGATTGTGACTGAGAGAACCGAGAATGTATAAGTAGTGTGAACGAGTATCAGGAGAAGAGAGGAAGGAGATGGAGTAGTAAACCCATAGATGAAAGTACTCCATTGAAGACTGAATACGTGTTAATGTGTAAGTATTATTGAATATTACAGTTATGAATCTAGTATCGAGGAGTTCATCAAGAGAGCTAAGAAGTAGATATGAGCAGACTACGTCAGAGAGAAGTTGATGAGAGAGAGATTAGGATAGCAAGCACATACGATGAGGGATGCTGATGGGGAGAGGATTGTATAGTCTTAGGAGCACCAGTAGGTAATAAGAGAGAGAGAGAGAGAGAGAGAACGATGAAAGTACAGATCAGACCGGAGGCACATTAACGGAATGGTAGTGAATATCGTGAGAGTGGTACTTGAACGAGGAGCGACTGCTGAATATGTAAGAATTAATTGTAAACAGTGCACGAATGAGAGAGACCGACGACACTAAATGCCATAATATAAATGGATAAGAGTAGAGAACACAAGGGAAATGACGGATCATGGTTGACGGACGTTTATTCGTGTGAGAGTGAGCAACGCAGAAAGCCCGAAGAGCTAGGAGAGTGTATGAGAGCGGAGATAATCCAGAGTATCGTGTTGGAACCAGGCTATATATCGCCAAACTAGTAAAGGTGACAGATAGTACAAGACAAGGTGTTTCAAAAAAGTAAAGGATTCGAACCAAACGATATCTCACGCCACCGACCAGAGTCAACCTCAGCCACCCCGTACCAGACGTAATGACAGATGGGGATTGGTATTGTAATTGTATAGGCAGAGAACGGAACAGACCAAGACAGAGCTACTATACGGGCAGAGAGGAACGGATAGCAGGAGTGCATTCCTACATATTACAGAGAGAGAGAGAGAGAGAGAGAGAGGAGAGAGAAGAGCATAGACGGAGAGAGAGAGAGAGAGAGAGTTCGAGAGAGAGAGAGATGAGACGAGTGAGGAGAGAGAGAGTAGCAAGATGAGAGCACGACAGAGAGAGGAGTTATTAAAAAAAAAAGTTTGGTGGAAACCAACACAGCTTTTTTATTTTTCTCTCTATTTGTACATTTATTGAACAATTATAGAAAAAAATTCGTACAATCATTTTTTGTATAGAACTCCTCATGCATAAAAGTTTGTTTGCCAATTTAAAAAAACTAATTTATATATTTAAAGGTCATCAGCCTTGATGAGTACTAGCTTAAACGTTCGTGGATCATTCTGTCGTAGCAGGTCGTTTAATGAGTCTGGTGTAAGTATGGTTCTGTGAGATACTCGAAAGAGCATTACTCGGTACAGAAGTAATGCTTTGGTGAGGGACATGGAGTTCGCCGATGCTGCAGCATATAAATAGACACTAAAAAAGTTTGATAGAAAAAGTAATTTACTATACTTTATCCACTATCTCATTATATGACAATAATAATAATCACATTATATCTAATAATAATAAATAATGCGAAATGACCACCTCTGATATTCATTAATCATTTTTTGAATTGGCAGGTAACACCACATGGAGCTGTGGCTTCTGATGATCAAACTTGTAGTGAATTGCGGATTCACACTATTAGAGATTTAAAGTCTTCAGTATTTTGCAACAATATGATACACCAAGTTGTACAATTACCAGGTGCATATCACGCGTGTTTTATAGCAGGTGGCTCGGGATGGGAACTGCACTTATGTAATAATCGATACGCGTAAATCAATATAATGAATATTCAACATGACTAAGTATAATTATACATTCCAATAATCAACCTTATTTATTTACTGCACATTCAATTTATATATATAGTTGTTGTAGTATGGGTGAAACACCAAGTGAGTGAGCTTGTGATTTCTGCGCTAATTACGGCACGTATTATGGACAGTTGAGTTTTGTGTGGATATTTTGGTACTTCGGCAGGCTAGTTCACGTCAGTTTCGCTTGGTGCTTCTTTAAATTCCTCTAAATATCTTATTCGGTACATAGAAGAACTTTCAATCTTTCCCTAACGTCCTATAAACTTATAAGTTTGAGTCACCAGGGCTGCAAAAGGTATTAGGGGTTATCTCCAATGGAAATTATTTTTCAAAGGAACTCATCAACAGCCATGTTGTTAGCAAGTGCAAATTATGCATTTCTAAAGATAAAGAGACTTTGCTCCAAATGCAGAGTTATTCCTATTATTATATTAATTTTATTATTATTATTTAGATTAAATTAATGATTACTGTTATTGTAATATTATTATTTTATTATTTTATCTATGCACACTACTACTAGCTATGTCTGCTGCTCACACTTATACTCACTTACTACGGTTATGTGAATTACCTTCTTACGTACACCTACTCAGATATTTATCTTTCTGATGTTTTCTTAGAAATCACGTCACTTTGCGTTTTGAAAATTAATAGATACTTTGGGCTACTATTATTCATCTCCGAAATATTTTTCTCTCTACATCTCATCCATTAATATTTTCTTGTTTTATTTATTAACTTTCATATAAGCCTTGATAAGCGATCAAACTTATATTGTGCTCATATAAATCAATGGCGTTAATTATGACATTTAGCTGTTAATTTAATGTTCGACCGTCATCGGTAGATCTCGGACATCTCAGAGTTCGATCTTTAAGAACAAATGTGAATTTTTTAGCAGATCTAAGATAGACGTTTAGGAATTTTTTTTAAGTAGCATCTCATATATTAGATTATAATCTATAGGACAGTTAATTAAACTGGAATGTAAAACTAACGAACACATAACCTGAGAAGAGAAACTTTCTTCCTGGCTTCTGTGCTTTACTAAAGGCATAAGACTTTCAGCTTCTGAACACTGTGCTTCTATTCACATGTGGTGTACCATTCGCATGTTTCCGAATCTGACTGACTCGCGACGTATATTGGGTTGCGAACTCATGGATTCATGCGACAGATGGGCATACCAGAACCGCTTATTTATGCAAAAGCGCAGTAAAAAAATATGAACTATTTATTTCATCACCTGATGCATTCCACAAGGACTAACTGTTACTGTATTTCAAAGAGCTCATCTTGAGTAAAAAATTTGTACGTAGCCAATAACTTTCACTCCATCCCCGAGTAATGCAATATACTCAAAAATACTGAAAGCTTATACATAAGATAGTCTCAAATCACATTAACATCAAAAGAATAGAGCTTTATGCCCCAAGTTTAATGTACTTTGTTTAGGATTAAAGAGTGGGAAGGTAGAGAATCTAACAACTTGTTAAAAAATATAATATTTATAAATGTATGTTTCTTGTCTAAAATATATATTAACATTAATTTTTAGATATAGGGAAACTGGGAAGATTTATAACTTCACAAAACTGGTCAGGAAGTAATAAATATAATATTTCCTCATTACTAGTTTTTTGGGTAAATTATATATTTTACAATAGAATAGTTTAATCCATCATTTGGACAATATAATTGATAAATATTATTCCGTAATTAAGTTAGAAACAAAAGTTATATAAATACGTAAATATTTATGTAATTTTATATAATTTTATATATTATTAATTTATTATATTTATTAATTAATTTATATTTTTATATTATTATTATATTATATTATAATATTATTATTAATTATTATTACTTATTATATTATATTATATTTAATTGTACGTGTATTATTTATTTTTATATTTAGAACTGTTACCAAATGATTAAATATTTTCAACTGTATTTTATTATATTATTTAATTATTATTATAATTATTATTATTATTATATTAATTATAATTATATTTGATATGTTGTGTTGTTGTTGTGAGTGTTGGTTATGTGATTAGTTGTGTATGTTGTTATGTTGTAGTGTTGTGTTGTTGTTATTATATATTTATTTTTATTTTTATTTTTATTTTTTTTTTATTTTTATTTTTTAATTATTTTTTTTTTTTTTATTTTTTTTTTTATTTTTTTTTTTTTTTTTGTATTTGATCATTTTGATCTGCAGCGATTTCTTATGTTATAAATTAGCTCATTAGCAACATTTCATTAACTTATATTATATTCTTTTCGGGCCTTAATGATGCTTATTAGTCTACATTCTAGTATTGTTATGCATTTTCTTATTATATTAAAATTTTGATGGTAATGAGGTTTGGGGACATATATTTTGCTTCTCAGCTAATGAGCCTCCCCTTGATAATGTGGTTAAGAGGGGCTCTGTATCAATATATAGATAATTATATATTACTATTTTAACTAATGAAAGAAATTATGTTTACTTATTAAAATATATTTATAGAATGAATATATAAATAATAGTAATAAACATATTGGGATATTTATAATATAATCAGTATCATTATATACCTAAGACCTTATATATATACTTTAGTATATATTATACTAACTATTATTTACCTAAAACCAAGAGCGAAGAGAGAGAGCAGAGAAGGAGAGAGGATGAGAGAGAGATACAAGGAGAGGAGAATGAGAGAGAGTTAAGTTTTATGGAGTAGATGAAATTGATTAAACAAGAGTAGAGATGTAGGCATAAGATAGATGAAGGAGAAAGAGAGAGAGAGAGAGAGAGAGAGAGAAGATGATGTAGTCAAAGAAGAAGAAGACAGAAGAAGAAATAGAAGATAAATAAAAGAGAGTGTAGAGAGAGATAGAGAGAGATAGAGTTTAGAAGGTGTATGGCCAAAATAGAGATTAAGCACGTAACATGAGTGGCACGAGATGAGAGAGAGAGTATGAGAGATGTTTGAAATTTGAGAAAAGAGAGAGAGAGAGAGATGAGAGAAGAGAGATAGAAAAGGTAGGCATCTCGACACGAAAAAAGTAACAGGAAGCAAGCTGAGAGAGAGAGCTAAGAGGAAGAGAATGGAGCGAGAGCAGAGAGAGAGACGAGAGTAGAGAGAGCGAGTAGAAGAGTAGAGAGGAGAGAGAGAGAAGAAAGAGAGAGATGATGGACGAGAGGAGGTGGATGGATGAGAGTAGTAAGTAGAAGGAGAGAGCGAGAGAGAGCAGAGAGAGAGAGAGAGAGACGGAGAGAGAGATGAGAGAGGAGAGAGAGAGAGGGAGAGGTAGAGAGAGAGAGAGAGAGAGATGAGAGAGAGAGAGACCGAGTAGAGAGAGAGTAGAGAGAGCGAGAGAGCAGAAAGTGGAGAAGTGATGAGAGAGCCTCCGGAGAGAGAGGAGGAGAAGAGGAGAGAAGCAGAGAGAGATGAGAGAGGAGAGAGAGAGTATAAGAGAGAGAGAAGAGAAGGAGAAGAAAAGAGAGAGGAGAGATGAGAATGAGAGAGGCAATGAGAGTGAGTCAGATGATGAGGAGGGATATAGCTTCCGATACGTTGTTTAGATACAGAGTGAGAGAGAAAGAGAGAGTAGGAGAGAGGATATTTAGGGAGAGGGAAAGCCATGCGTTTCAAGGAGCGGGAGGAGATGGGGGAGAGAGAGTGGAGAGTTGTAGGAAGAGAGGAGAGTGAGAGTGAGGAGGAGAGTTAGAAGGGAGAAAAGGGGTCGAGCCGATAGGATGATGACGAGTGCAATTGAGAGAGAGAGAGTGAGACCCGAGAACGAGAGAGAGAGAGGAGAGAGTAGCAAGGGAGGAGAGAGAAGGGGGAGGAGAGAGAGCGGAGTGCGCGAAGGAGGGACGGAGGAGAGAGAGAAAACAAGAGGGGCCGGAGACAGGAGGAAGGAGAGTTGAGAGATAGGAGAGGAGAGTGTCAGGTATAGGAGGGAGTGCTCGAGGAGGAGAGAGGAAGGAAGAAGAGGGGAAAAGCGATAACGAGCCGGAGATGCGAAGAGCGAGAGAAGCAGGAGGAATGAGAAAGAGGAGAGAGAGAGAGGAGAGAGAGAGAGAGAAGGAGAGAAGAGAAGGAGAAGAGAGAAAGAGGAGAGAGAGAGCGAGGAGAGGGATGAGGAGAGAAGACCGAGGGCGAGAATGAAGGAGAGAGGAGGAAGGAGAGGGGAGCAGGAATACCTACAATCGTAAGGCATAGTGTGTGTGTGTTGCGTATAGTGTGAGAGAGAAGAGAGGCTGACAGCAGAGAGAGAGGAGACCGAGAGAGAGAGATAGAGACGAGAGCAGTGAGAGATGTTTGACAGAGAAGGTAGAAGAAGGAGATGAGAGAGGAGCAGAGAGAGATGAGAGATGATGGAAGGGAGGAGACGAGAAGAGAGAGATGAGGGGGAGAAGGAGGGAGAGATGGGAGAAGAGGAGAGAGTGTAGGGGAGAATGAGTCCGAGAGAGGGGAGGCGGAAGGAGAGGAAGCGAGAGATGAGGAGAGGAGGACATGTCTTTGAAGTGCAGAGCTGGATGGATGAGGAGTGTTAGAGTGGGAACAGAATGGAGTTGAGAGTGCGGTGTCGGGAGAGGAGATGAGAGAGAAGATGAGAGAGAAGAGACGGAGAGGAGGAGTGGAGAGAGCGGAGAGGAGGAAGACGAGTGAGGAGGGTGGAGTGAGAGAGAAGGAAAGGAATGAGGGACAGGAGAAGGAGTGAGAAGAAGGGAGAGAGAGAACAGAGGCGACGTCAGTGGAGGAGAGACATATGAGGGAGAGGTGGAGAAAGGATGAAGTAAGGCCGAAAGGAAGACGGAGTGAATGTGAATGAGCAGGTGGAGAATGGGAGGAGAAGAGAGAGAGGGAGAGAGAGGAGAGCGAGAGTGAAACATGAGAGGAGAAGAGAGAGGTAGAGGAGAAGAACGAGAGCGAGAGAGGGAGAGAGGAGAGGAGAAGAAGAAAAAGAGGAAGGAGGAAAAGAGAGAGAGAGAGGAGGAGTAGAGAAACGAAGAGTAACCGAGGATGAGAGGAGGGAGGGAGAGGAGAAGGGGAGAGCAGGAGAGAGAAGAGAGGAGAGGGAGTGAAGGAGTACGAGGAGAACAGGGATGGAAGACGAGGCGGAGAGAGAGAAGAGAGAAGAGAGGAGAGAGAAGAGAGTGAAGGAGAAAGAAGGAAGATAGTTGAGAGAGGAGAGAGAGAGGAGAGAGGAGGAGGAGAGCAGTATGGGAGGATGTGGAGCGCTGGGACGAGGTAGTTTGATGAGAGAAGTGAGGGGAGAGAGAGGGGAAGAGTAAGGAGAGGAGTTACGCGATGAGGTGAGAAAGAAAGGAGAGGGAGTAGGGAGTGGAAGAGGGGGGAGGTGGTGACGAGAGTTTGAGGAGTGGAGAGAGAGAGAGGAGAGAGAGAGAGAAGAGGGAAAAGAGAGACGAGTTAGGGAGGAGGAGAGGATGGGTGTGTGAGGAGGAGGAGTAGAGAGAAGGAGGGAGAGAGAGAGAGAGAGAGAGAGAAAGAGGGGGGGGGAAAAAAAGAGGAGGGGGGAGAGGAGAGGAGAAGTGGAGAGGGGGAGAGGAGAGAGGGACGGGAGAGAGAAGAGAGAGAGAGGGAGAGGAGGAGAGAGAGAGGAGGAGAGAGAGAGGAAGGAGCGAGGGAGGAGAAAAGAAGGAGCCGAGGAGGATTAGGAATCGTATTCTAATCCCGCGTGTTCGACAGCTGGCTCGCATGGTCGGTGAGAGAGCGCGCGATTGTGTGGACGTCCTGAGAGAGAGTCCGGAGCGTTCTATATCGTGTGTGAATAGAGTTTTTAGGAGGAGAGAGAAGAGAGAGGGGAGACAGAAGAGAGATGAGAAGGGTCTGGACGAGAGTCGAAGAGAGAGGAGAGGAAGAGAGAGGAGAGAAGCTCTAGGAGAGAGGAGAGAGGAGGAGGGGACGAGAGAGAATAGGGAGAGGGGAGAAATACCGAAGGGAGGTGCTACGCTACTGACGGTATAGACTACTCGAGAGAGATGAATGAGGAGAGGGAAAAAGAAGAGGGAAGAAGAAGAGAGAGGAGGGGAGGGAGAGGGGAGAGGAAGAAGAGAGAGAGAGAGACGAGAGGAGAGGGAGAGAGATCAGTTCCTGTAGAAGGGGAGGGCGGAGGAAGCTCAGTAGAGTGAAGAGGTAAAGGGAGAGGAGAGAGAGAGAGAGAGGAGAGGAAGTCAAGAAGAATGGGGAGAGCCTAGCAGAGAGAGAGAGAGAGAGAGCGGAGGAGGTGGAAGAGAAGGAAAAAAAGAGAGTTGAGAGGAGAGAGGAGAGAAGGAGAGGTAGGAGAGGGAGAGAGGAGAGGAAAGAGAGAAAAAGAGTATAGTGAGAAGAGAGGAAGAGAGACGAGAGAGAGAGAGGGGTGTGTTGTGTGTGCAGTGTCGAGAGAGGATAGGAGAGAGAAGAGGGAAGAGGGGAGCAGAGAGAGAGAGGAGAAGAGAGAGAGAGGAGGCAGAAGAGAGAAGAGAGAGAAGAAGGGAGAGGAGAGAAGGGAGAGGAGGGAGAGGAGAAGAGAGAGAGGAGGGTGAGGAGAAGGAGAGTAGAGTATTGACAGAGAGGTGGAGAGGTTAGGAGAGAGGAGAGAGAAGAGAGAGCGAGGGAAAGAGAGAGAGAGAGAGAGAGAGGAGAAGAGAGAGAGATGGACAGATTTTATCTGAGTAGAGAGAGAGAAGGAAGGGCAGAGAGGAGAGAGACGGAGAAGAGAAAAAAGAGAAGAGGGAAGAGAGAGAGAGGAAGGGAAGAGAAGAGAAGAGGAGGAAGGAGAGAGGGAGAGGAGAGAGAGACTGGAGGAATGATTGAGTAAAAGAGAGAGAAGAGAGTAAGGGAGAGAGAGAGGAGTGAGAGAAGAGAGAAGAAAGAGGGAGAGAGGGGAGGTGTAGAAGAGAGAGAGAGATGAGAGAGAGAGGAAGGAGGAAGGAAGAGAGGGAGAGAGAGGGGAGAGTTGGAGAGAGGAGAGAAGTGAGAGAGAGGGAGCAAGAGAGAGGGAAGAGAGATAGAGGGGAGAGGAGAGGAGGAGAGGAGAGAGATGGAGAGGAGAGAGAGAGAGACGGAGGAGGAGAGAGAGGGAAGAGAGGAGAGAGAGAGGGAGAGAGAGAGAGGAGAGAGAGAAGAAGGAAGGAGGAAGAGAGAAGAGAGAGAAGCGGAGGGAGAGAGAGAGATGAGAGGGAGGGAGAGAGGGTGAGAAGGAGGAGAGAGAAGAGAGGAAAAGAGAGCAGAGGAGAGAGGAGGGGAGAGAAGAGGAAAGAGGAGAGAGAGGGAGAGGAGGGGAGGGAGAGGTGGTCAGAAGGTGACAGGGAGAAGAGAAGAGAGACGACGAGGAAGATGAAGAGCGAGAGAGAGAGAGGGGGGTAGATGCAGAGAGGAGAGAGAGAGAGAGGAAGAGAGAGGAGGAGAGAGGAAGAGAGAGAGAATGAAGAGAGAGGAGAGAGAGAGGGAGAGGAGAGAGAAGAGAGAGAGAGAGAAAAAGGGAGGGAGGAGGACGAGAGAGAGATGAGGGGAACAATGAAGACTTGAAGGAGGGAGGAGACGAGAGCAGAGGATGGAGGGAAGAGAGGCAGAGAAGAGGCGATTTGAAGAGGAGAAGAGAGGCGAGACGAGACAGAGAGAAGAGAGAGGGGAAGAGAGAAGAGAGGGAGGAGGAGGAAGGAAGAGGTGGAGAAGAGAAGAGAGGAAAGCAGAGGGAGAGAGACGGAGTGGATAGAGAGGGGGAGGAGGAGAGGGAGGCGGAGAGAGAGGGAGAGAGAGAAGGAGGAGGGGAAGAGAGGGGAGGAGAGAGAATAGGGAGGAGAGCGAGCAGGGAAGAGAGAGAGAGCGAGACGAGAGGAGAGAGGGGGAGGCAGAGCAGCGATGGGAGAGAGAGAGATGAGGGAGGAGAGAGGAGGGAGAGAGAGATGGAGAGAGAGTGAAGAGCAGAGAAGGAGGGGAACGGGAACCGGAGGGAGACGAGAGGAGAGGAGAGCAGAGCGAGGAGAAGAGGAGGAGAGAGGAGGGGAGAAGGGAAGACAGAGAGAGAGGAGAGAGAGAGAGATGAGGAGAGAGATGAGCAGAGAGAGAGAGGAGGGGCGAGAGGAAGAGGGGAGGAGAGGAGAGAGAGAGAAGAGAGGCAGAGAGAGACGAGAGAGAGAGAGTAAGAGAGAGAGAAAGAAGAGGAGACAGAGAGAGAAGAGAGGGGGGGAGGAAGAGAGAGAGGAGAGGGATATAGATGGGGAGAGAGGAAGGGGAGAAGAGAGAGCAGAGAGGAGAGGGAGCGGAGAGGAGAGAGAGGAGAGAGGGAGAGAGCAAGAGGAGGAAGAAGAGGCAAAGGAGAGAGAGAGACAGAGGAGGAGAGAAGAGAGAGAGGGAAGAGGAGAGAGAGAGAGAAGAGACACGCGAAGAAGAGAGAGGGAGGAGAGAGGAGAGAGGTGAGAGAGGGAGAGAGGCAGAGAGAGAGACTTTAAAGAGACGGATAGAGAGAGAGAGGAGAGAGAGAGAGCAGAGAGGGAGAGAGGAGGGAGAGAGAGAGAAGGAGAGATGAGACGAGAGAGAAGAGGAGGAGAGAGAGAGAGCAGAGAGGGAGAGAGCGAGAGAGAGAGAGATGGAAGAGAAGAGAGGGAGACAGGAGAGAGGGGAGCACTGAGAGGGGAGAGGAGAGTGGACGGGTCCGTTCTAGAGGGAGCGGGAGACGTTGGTCAGCGGGACAGAGAGAGAGTAGAGGAGTTAGGAGAGGTCAGGGAGAGGAGGAGGAGGAGAGAGAGAGAGAGCGAGGAGAGGGAGGAAGATTGGCGAGACGGTGTCTTTCGACCGGAGACAGAGGAGGAGGAAAGAGAGGAGTAAGAGAGAGAGAGAGACCAGGAAGAGAAGAAGCAGAGAGAGAGGGAGAGGAGCGTGGAGAAGAGAATGGAGAAGAGAGAGTGAGAGAGAGAAAGAGGGTGTGGAGGGCGAGTGGAAGAGAGAGAGAGAGAGGAGAGAGAGAGAGAGGAAGGAGAGGGAGAGGACGAGCGAAAGGGAAGAGAGAGACGAGGAGACAGAGAGAGCAGAGGTAGGCAACGTCAGATGGAGAAGAGAACGAGAGGAAGTATGAAGGACGGAGAGAAGAGAGAGCAGAGTAAGAAAAAGAGAGGAAGACGGGACGAAGATTTACAGCGGGTGTGAGAGAGAGATTTCAGATGGGAGGAGGAGGAGTGGATTGCGAGAGCAAGGGGAGAAGAGGGTCAGAGGAGAGAGAGAGAGGCGAGGAGAGAGAGAGTGAAGGCGATGTGAAGAGAGAGTGGAGTTCGAGTGGCGCAAGAAGAGAGATAGGAAGGGAGGAAGAGAGTTCGAGAGACGAAGAGAGAGAGAGAGAGGGGAGAGAGAGTAGATATAGGTGAGTGAATGAAGAGGAGAGAGGAAAGAGAGAAGGATTTTTTAGAGGAAGGAGAGAAGAGGAGAGGAGAGAGCAGAGAGAGAGAAGAGAGAGATGAGAGTGTGTGTGTGGATATGAAGAGGGAGAGAGAGAGAGAGAAGGAGTCTGAGAGAGAGAGTGAGGACATGAGAGAGAGGACAAGGAGGAGAGGAGAGAGAGAGGGGAGAGGAAGAGTCTAAGAGCGAGAGGAGAGATAAGAGAAGAGTGAGGAGGAGAGAATGACGTATGGGAGCAGCAGGAGAGTGAGAGCTGACGATGTGCAGGAAGGAGCAGAGGAAGTGGGGAGAGAGAGGAGAAGGAGAGAGAGAGAGAAGAATAGAGAGGAGAAGGAGAGGAGAATATGATCTCTGAGTATGCTTGGGGAGTTGTGTTGTGAAGCGAGTGGAGAGTAGAGCAGAGAGAAGAGAGAGAGAAGAGAGGCTTAAGAGTAAGATCATGAGACGTGAGACGGAGCGGCGCAGCAGGAGCAGAGAGAGAGATCGAAGAAGAGAGGAAGAGAGAGAGGAGAGAGAGAGAGAGAGAGAGCAGAGAGAGGAGACGAGCGAGGAGGAGAGACGAGGGAGCGAGGAGAGAGACAGAGCAAGGGATGACAGGCGAATGTGGGAGCAGCAGAGAACGGAGAGAGTAGGAGGGAGAGAGAAGAGAGGGGAGGAAGGAGGAGAGAGACGAATAGAGAGCAGAGGAGGTGCAGAGCGCAGAGGGAGAGAGAAGAAGATGAGAGGGGAGGAGAGAGGAGGAGAAGAGAGGAGGGGGAGGAGAAGGAGAAGAAGAGAGGAGAGAGAAGAGAGAGGAGAGAGAGAGAAGAGAGAGAGACGAAGGACGAGAGCATTAGAGAGTGGCGACCGGCGAGAGAAGGACGAGAGAAGCGAGGAGAAGGCAGAGAATGAAGGAGGACCGGGAGAGGCAGAAGGGGAGAGGAGAGGAGGAGACGAGACGATGAGAAGAGGGCGGATGAAGGAGGAGGAGAGAAGAGAGGGAAGAGGGATGAGATGAAGAGAGAGAGAAGGAGAAGGAGAAGGGGAGAGAGAGAGAGAAGAGGTAGAAGAGAGAGTGAGAGGAGAGAGAGGGAAGATGGCGGGTAGGGAAGACGTGCAGGATGCCATGAGCGGAGAGAGTGAGAGGAGGGCAAAGTAGGAGGTCGTACTAGAAAAAAGATTGACAGAGAGAAGGGGAGAAGAGCAGAGAGAGGAAGAACGGGAGACGAGTAGGAGAGGGAGAAGAGGAAGAGGAGGAAGAGAAAGAAGCAACGGGAGAACGATGGAAGAGAGGGTGGAGGTAGAAAGAGACCATAGCGAGAGAGAGGAGCGAAGGGTGAAGGAGAGAGAGAAGACGAGGAGAGAGAGAGGAGAGAGAGATGAGAGAGGAGAGAGAGAGAGTTAAGAATTGAAGGAAAAGAAATTCTCGTTTAGTTGGAGATGATGTGAGGGGGAGAGAGAGCAGCGGAGAGGGAGAGAGAGGATGAGCAGAGACGACGGGAGAGATGATAGAGAGAGAGTATCAGAGACGGAGGAAGAGAGAGAGAGAGAGCGAGAGAGAGGAGAGAGAGGAAAGGAAGAGAAGAAGAGAGAGAGAGGAAGAGGAAGAGAGAAGAGGAAGGAGAGAGCAGGACCTACAACACACACAACAACTGCAATAAGAAGACCTTAAATGAGAGCAGAGAGAGAGAGATAGACTCTGAGGAGAGAGGGAGAGTCTTAAGAAGAGGGGAGAGCGGAGAGAGAGAGAGCAGAGCAGAGCAGAGCAGAGAGAGAGAGAGTCAAGCAGTGAGGACGGAGAGAAGGATGAGGAGAAGGAGGGGGAGGGAGAGAGAGAGGAGAGGAGTAAGAGTTGAGAGCAGCACCGAGTAGTACATCGACGAGTAGAAGGAGGGAATGAAGAGGATGAGAGAGGAGAGCCAGGAGAAGAGAACGAGGGGAGGAGAGGATAGAGAAGAGAGGAAAGGAGATGAGAGAGAAGGAAAGAGAGAAGGACGGAGACGAATGAGAGAGATGGAGGGAGGATGGGAGAGGGAGGGAGAGGATTCAGAGAGAGAGAGCAGAAGAGGAGTGTTGAGGGAAGATAGAGAGAGAGGAGAGAGAAGAGAGAGAGAGCGCAGGACAATTAAAGATGAAAATAAAGATGAGCAAAGAGCGCCATGAGCCAATGAATCATGGAGAAATGAAAGAAAAAGGAGACGAGAGATGAGAGAGAGATGAGGAGAGTGTGAGCGTACGAGAGGAGAAGAGGGTGCAGAGGAGAGAGATGCGAACGATAGAGGGAGAGAGACGAGAGAGAGTAGGAGGGAGGAGAGAGGAGAGAGAGAGAGAGAGAGGAGAGACATGAAGAGAGAGGAGAGAGTGAGGGAGGGAGAGAGAAAGAAGAGGAAGAGGAGGGAGAGGGGAGGAGAGGAGGGGGACGAGGAGAGGACCGAAGAAAGAAGATGAGGATAGAAAGCAGACGAGGAGAGCAGGAAGGAGAGAGCAGAGGAGACAATGAGACAGGAGAGGCAGGAGAGGGAAGATGAGAGAGCGGGAGGGAGAGAGATTGAAGGAAGATCTAAGGGAGAGCAAGAACGCGAGTGAGAGAGAGAGAGAGTGTGAGAGAAGAGAGAGGAGATGATGAGAGGAAGAGAGTAGGGAGAGGAGGAGCGGAAGAGAGAGGAGGAGGGGCAGGAGGAAGAAGAGAGAGAAGAGGAGAGAGAAGGAGAGAGCGAGGCGAGGGATGAAACGAGAGAGGAGAGAGGGACGTAGCAGCAAGAGGAGACGGGAGAGGGAGGACGAGAAGAGAGAGGAGGTAGAGGAGATGGAACGCAGAGAGACGAGAGCGAGAGAAGGCGAGATGAGGAAGTGAGGAGAGAGAGGGAGAGAGAGAGAGAGAGATGAGAGAGGCAGAGAGGAGCGGAGAGAGAGTCGAAGAGAGGGGGGGAGAGAAGAGGAGAGAGTGACGGACGAGAAAATACGGCACGAAGACAGAAGCTAGAAGAGACAGGGAGAGATGGAAGAGAGAGAGAGAGGGAGTCGAAAAAGACAAGGAGAGATAAGAGAGAGAGAAGAGAGAGGAGGAGAGAGAGGAGAGAGAAGAGAGAGAGAGAGAGCAGCGGGTGTCCAGAGGGAGGACGAGAGAAGAGGAGAGAAGAGAAGAGTGGAGATGAAGAGAGAGAGAGGAAGAGAGAGCAGAGAAGAGCGAAGAAGCGAGGAGAGAGGAGACGGAAGGGCGAGAAGAGAGAGGGAGAGATGGGACTGAAGGAGGAGAGAGGTGGGAGGAAGGAGGATAGAGAGGAGAGGAGGAGGAGAGAGACAGGAAGAGATGGAGGGTAAGGGGCAAAAGCAAAAATGAAGAGGGGGACGGAGAGAGAGAGGAGGACCCCGAGGAAGAGTTGCGAGGAGAGAGGTAGACAGGAGGAGAAGAGGAGAAGTACGATGAGGAGAGGACGGGAGGAAGAAAAGAGAGAGGAGAGTCGAGAGTAGAGGGGGGGAGAGAAGAAGAGGAGAGAAGGAGAAAGAGACCGAGAAGAGAGAGAGAGAGAGAACCCGAGAGACGAAGCAGTGAGGGAGCAGGGACGGCGGAGGGACAGGAGAGAGGGGGAAGGAGAGAGAGGAGAAGCAGAGGGAGGACGAGAGAGAGGAGAGAGGGAGAGAGGGAGAAGAGAAGAGAAGAGAGATAAGAGAGAAGGAGGAAGAAGAGAGGAGAGAGGGAGAAGAGGAGTGACGCGCGAGTATGCTGAGCAACGGGGCGAGAGGCAGAGAAGCATCAGACGCCAGTGAGCCGAAGGAGTCCCAGTGTGTCATCGTGAGAGGAGGAGAGAGAGAGAGGAGAGAGGCGGGGAGAGGAAGAGGAGTAAGAGTGGGGGAGGAGAGCGAGGCGTAATGGAGAGGAAGGGAGGAAGGAGAGAGAGAGCGAGCAGGGAAGGGAGAACTGTTCCGGGTGATTCCGAGAGACGAGACGCGGGGTGGGGGGAAGGGAGGAGAGGGAGGGAGGAGAGGGGCGGATAGCCTTGATGGAAATGAAAATAGAGAGGATGAGAGAGGGTTGAAAGGAGAGAGGGAGGGAGAAGAGAGAGAAGAGAGAGGAGGAGAAGAGAGGAAGAGAGGAAGGAGAGAGGAGAGAAGGAGAGAGAGAGAGGAAGGGGAGGAAGGAGAGAAGGGAGAGCGTGAGCTAGCAGAGAGGGACGGAGAGAAGAGGAGATGAGGTTGAGGAAGGAGCAAAGGAGGAGAGGGAGAAGAGAGAGGAGAGCGAGAGAGAGGAAGAAGGAGATGATGAGGCAAGAAAGCAGACGACGAGAGCGAGGAGTGAGAGGAGAGAAGCAAAGGGAGGAGAGAAGGGGGAGGAGAGGAGAGGAAGAGAGAGAGAGATGGAAGAAGAGAAGACGATGTACTGTTTGAGTGCAGTCGGAAGAGGAAGTGGAGAGAGAGAGAGGAAGGAGAAGAGAAGAGAGAGGGAGACGAGAGAGAGTAGAGAGAGAGAGATGAAGAGAGGCCGCGAGTATGAGGAAGAGAGAGAGGGGAGGGGAACGAGAAAGAGACGAGACGGAGAGAGAGGATGAGCAGAGGAGAGAATGAAGGAGTCAGAGAGGGAGAAGACGGGAGAGGAGAGAAGAGAAGAGAGAGGGAGATGAGGGACGATAAGGAAAGGGGAGCTCTGCGAAATTGTAAAAATGGGGAGCAGAGGAGAGGAGAGAGGAGATGGATGTATGTAGGAGGAGACGCAGAGAAGAGAAGAGGAAGAGGAGAGGGCTATGAGGAAGTGTGAGAGAGAGAGACAGAGGAGGGGGTCGAGAGAAGAGAAATGAGAGAGAAGAGAAGAGAGAAGAGAGGCCCCAAGAAGAGCGAAAGGAAGAGACGAGAGAGGAGATGAACAGAAGTGCAGGATTTGAAGAGGCGAGAGGAGAAGAAGAGAGAAGGCAGAGCGCAGACAGGAGAGAGAGATCATCAAAATAAGGTTGAGGAACGAGAGAGAGAGAGAGAAAAGAGGCGAGAGAGGAAAGGGGGGAAAAAGAAAGAAAAGACGGAGAGAGAGAGAGGAGGGGAACGAGAGACGGATGGAGTGATCAAAGCAGGGACAACGAGAGGGGGGGGAGGAGAGGAGAGAAAGAGACAGAGCAGAAGGAGGAGAGTGAATGGAGGAGAAAGAGAGAGGGGAGAGAGAGGAGGGGAGGGAGAGAGAGAAGAGACCGGGAGCTTGTGTGGGAGACGAGAGAGAAGAAGCGATTAGGATGGGAGAGGTGAGGAAGGAAGAAGAAGAGAAGAGAGAGAGAGGAGGGACTGAGAGAGGGAGAAAGCGAGAGGGGAGGAAGGAGGGGGGGAGGGGGAGAGAAGAGAAGAGAAGAGAGAGAGGGGAGGAGAGAGGAGAGAGAGGAGGGAGAGGAGTTGAGATTAGAGAGAGAGAGAAAGGAGACGAGAGAGAGAGAGAGGAACGAGAGGAGAGAGGACGAGCAGAAAGAGAATGGAGAAAGAGAGAGAGTGAAAAGAGGAGGAGAGATAGAGTGAGGAATGAGGAATTTGAGTATATTCGATTGATAGGATGAGTGGATGGGTGAGGTGAGGTAGAGAAGTGACGAAGCGAGGGACCTGCCGAGTCGAGAGATAAGCACGATACGGTAAAACTAAGATAGAAGGAGGGAGGTAGACGAGACACGGAGAAGACGAATGTCTCTAAGAGACTGACTGGTAAAGAAAGCGTCCTTACTGAATGAGTTGATCATCTTAGAATAGTAGAGAAGAGGGAATGACCTAATGAAGAAAGAGAGAGGAGGAGGATAAAAGAAGAGAGAGAACGAGAGAAAGATGTAGAGAAGAGACTGAGAGAGCGGAGAGAGAGATTCGTCAGTAGTATAAATCCCAGTTAGAGATGAGAGGGAGAAGAGAAGAGAAGAGATGACAGAGAAGAGAGAGAGAGAGAAAGAGGAGAGAGAGAGAGGAGAAGAAGAGAGACGAGAGAAGAGAGAGATGAGAGAGAGAGAGCGAGAGAGAGAGAGAGAGAGAAGAGATGAGAAGAGAGGAGAGAGAGAAGAAGAGAGAAGAGAAGAGAGAGGAGAACAAGAAGAATGATGAGGGAGAGAGAGAAGAGAGAGGAAGAAGAGAGAAGGAGAGAGAGAGAGAGAGGAGAGAGAGACAGAGGAGAGCGAGAGAGAGAGAAAGGGGGGGAGAGGGGGAGAGGGGAGGGGGAGCGGGGAGGGGACAGTGAGACAGAAAAGGCACAAGAGAGAGATATATAAAGGAGGGAACGGGGGGAGAGGTGAGAGCGGGGGGCAGGAGGAAGGGAGGAGGGAGGGGGAGGGGGGAGCGGTGGGGAGGGGGGAGAGATGAGAGGGAAGGGGAGGAACGGGGTGAGGGTTGGAGTGAGTCGATGGAGAAGGTGGGGGGAGGGGGGAGAGGAAAAGCGAGAGAAAAGGTAAGGGGGGGGAGGTAGAGAGGAGAGACACCGTAAATAATGGGTGAGGGAAGGTGAAAAAGGAGTTGGGAGAGGAGAGATGGGAGGGAAAAGAGGTGAGTTGGAGAGGGGAGGAGAGGAGTAAGAGGGGGAGAGGGAGCGAAGATGATCATTGGGTTGCGGAGAAGACGAGGGAGGAGAGGCTAAGGCTAGGGGGGAGTGGGGGTATGGAGCGCCTCACGGAAAAAGAGGGGGGGGGAGGGGGGAGAGGTCAGAAGGGGGATAAAGGGAAGAGATCTAGATCTGGGGAGGTAGAGAAGACGAGCGTGTACTAAGCGGGAAGGGGGAGGAGGCGAGGGGGAGGGGGGACGGGGGTGGGGGGGGGGGGGGGGGGGGCGGGGGGCGGGGGGGGGGGGGAGGAGGGTGCGGGGGGAGGGGGGGGGGGAGGGGGTGGGGGGCCCGGGAAGCGGGAGGGGGGAGGGGGGGGAGGGGAGTGTGGGGGACGAGGAGGGGCCCACCGGGGGGGTGAGGGGGGCGGCAGCGCACGGGGAGGAGGAGGGGGCGACCGACCGATGGGCTTTTTGAGGGTTGGCGGGGAGGGCTGGGGAGGCGAGGGTGTCAAGGATGACAGGGAGGGGAGAGGGGGGAGGGGAGAGGGGGGGGGAGAGAAAGGAGGGAGGGGGAGGGAGAGGGAGAGAAGGAGGATGAGAGAGGGGGAGGGAGAGGGAGGAGGGAAGGAAAGGCGGGGGAGGAGAGAAGGCAGAAGGGGGAGGGGGGGACGAAGTGGAGAGGGGCAGGAGTAGGGAGAACAGGAGAGGAGGAGGAGGAAAGGGGGAGGAGAGGAAGAGAGAAGGGGAGGGGACGAGGGAGAGGAAGGAGAGGCCTGGCTTGGAGGAGGGAGAGGAGGAGGAGAGAGAGGGGGAGGAGAAGGGGAGGAGAGGGCCCGGAGTAAAGAGGAATGAGTTGGAGGGAGGCAGAGAGGGGGAGAGAGGGGGGTAGGGAGGGGGAGATAAAATAGGAGGAGAGGAGAGGATGAGAGAGAGAGAAGGGGGGGGAGGAGGGAGGGGGGGGAAGGAGAGAGGGGGAGAGATGGGGAGGTGAGGAGGAGGGAGGGGGAGGGAGAGAGGGAGGAGGGAGAGGGAGAGGAGGAGGAGTAGGGGAGCAGGGAGAGAGGGGGGAGAGCAGAGAAGGAGGAGAGGACGAGGGCGGTGAAGAGGGGAGGAGAGGAAGGGAGGAGAGGAGAGGGGAGGGAGAGGGACGGGGAGAGTAGGATGGCAGGATGAGAGGGAGGAGAGACGGAGGATGGGGGTAGAAAGAGGGAAGAGAAGAAGGAGGAGAAAGAGAAGGGGGAGAGAATAGAGAGAGAGGGAGAGAGGGGGAGGAGAGAGAGAGAGGGGAAGAAGAGGAGCGAGGGAAAAGGAAAGCCCGAGGGAAGAAGGAGACGAGAAAAGGTGAAGGGGACGGAGGGAAGAGAAGGGAGAGAGAGAGAAGGGGGAATAGGAGACGATTGAGAGGGGGAGGGGAAGGAGAGGAGAAGGGAGAGGACGGGAGGAGAGAGAGAGAGGAGGAGAGGGGGAGAAGAGGGAGGGAGGGAGAAAGAGGAAGAGAGATTGGAGGAAGGAAGAGACGGAGAAAAGGAGGAGGAGGAGAGAGGGAGAAGAAGCGAGAGAGAGAGAGAGGTAGAGAGACGAGAGAGAGAGAGAAGAAGAGAGAGAGAGAGAGAGGAGAAGAGAGAAGAGAGAGAAAGAGAGAGATGAGAGACGAGTGAGAGAGAGAGACGCGAGAGAGAAAGAGAGAAGAGAGACAGAAGAGAGAGAGAGAGAGAGAGAAGGAGAGAGAGAAGAGAGAGAGAGAGGGCGAGAGAGAGAGAGAGAGAGAAGAGAATGAGAAAGAGAGAGACGAGAGAAGAAGTAGAGAGAGAGAGAGAATGAGAGAGGAAGAAGGAGATAGAGACAGAGATACAGGGGGAGGGAAAGAGATAGACGAGAGAGATGAGCCGAGCAGAACGAGAGAGAGAGATGGAGAGAGAAGAAGAGAGAGAGATAGAAAAACATGAGAGAAGAGAGAGAGAGAGAGAGGAAGGAGACGGATCACGCGATAGGGCGAGAGAAGGGAGTAGAGACAGAGAGGAGAGGAGAGGAAGAGAGGAGAAAAGAGAGGATTGGTAGACTAGAGAGAGAGAGAGCAGAGAGAGAAAGAGAGAGAGAGAGAGAAGAAGAGAGAGAGAGAGAGATCGAGACAGAAAGAGGAGAGAGAAGAGAGAAGAGAAGAGGAGCAGAAAGAGAGAGTTAGAGAGAAGAGAGAGAGAGAGAAAGAGAGAAGAGAAGAGAAGAGAGAGAGCGAGAAGAGAGAGAGAGACGAGAGGAGAGAAGAGATTGAGAGAGAGAGAGAGAGAAGAGAGAGAGAGAGAGAGAGAGGAGAGAGAGAGAGAACGAGACCATAATTAATAAGTAATATGGACCAAGAGAGTTAGCAGATGACGAGAGGATGAGAGACAGAAGACTAGATAGAGAGAAGAGAGAGAGAAGAGAGAGAGAGAGAGAGAGAAGGAGAGAAGAGAAGAGATAAGAGAGAGAGAAGAAGAGAGAGAGAAGAGAGAGAGATGAGGAGAGAGAGAGGATAGTGGAGGAGAGGGGAGACAGAAGAGGAGAAAGAGAGAGATAGAGAAATATTAAGATTGATAGAGAAATAGAAAAGAGATAAAGAGAAAGGAAGTGAGAAATAAAGAAAAAGAAAATAAGAGAGAGAAAGAGCAATAAAGTTGGAAGAAATGAGAGATAGAGAGAGAGAGGAGACAAAGAGAAAGGTTAAAGAGAAAGTAAGAAGAGAAAAGAAAAGAGAGAGAGAGAGAGAGAGAGAAGAGACAGAAGAGAGAGAGAGAGAGAGAGAGAGAGAGAGAGAGAGAGAAGAGAGAGAAGTTCATCATTAAAATCGAAACTGAAATTATCAGTAAGAATTTTATACAAAAAAACTAATTTCCCTGCTTCAGTGGTCCCAACCTATTTCTAATGTTGCTGTCACAAAGCGAGTTGAAAACCCCCTTTTCACTTAATCCATTTTGATGAAGTTGCTACAAAATGCTTACTATTTTATATATAACCTTCATCATCATCATTTTTGAAAGATCTGTACCAAGATGAAGGAGTCACTGCTGCGACAGAGACTCATAAAATAGGTATCTTTTATGAAATGGAGGGGTATTTTGCTCTTAAATTATACAAATGGGCATCATTCTTTCCCCTCATTTTCCATAAATTTTCCATGCTTTTGAAGACTCATCCTCTGGAAGTACGGTCTGATTCTTGGGTTAAAAATATACGCAAATAAGTGAGCTTCCTGTTACTGCCTGATACCTCCTTTTTACTTTAAGCTGTTCTAGCTCCATGTTCATATTTTTCAATATAACAGCATCACTTAGTTTAAAGTCATTGCCTTCTAAGCTTGGTTAATGCTGTGGCCACACACTCCACAAATAAGTTTATTAAATCTTTTGAAATAAGCCATCCATGGGTAGAAAATGAAACCTCAAGGGCGCGAAACAAGAATCATGTGTTTAAAACATGCCAAAACCCTTCCATAACTAGTATATATATATATATTATATACATAGTATATTATATATATAATTATATAGTATAAATATATAAGTATATTATATATATATATATAGTAAATATATATATATATACTGCATATTATATATATATTCTATTCATTCTTTTCGTGTAATATTAGTTATACTTATTTTAATATGAACCATATTATTATCTTCGATTATATAGTAATTTATATAATATATATATATATATATATATATATATATAATATATATATATATATATATATCATGTTTTAACATGTTAAATTTACAAATATATATATATATATATATATATATTGAAACAGTTCATTACGTTACTTTCTAATCCTTCCCCAGGAATAACTATTTATTGATCTGATTACCATTTGCCATTGTGAGGAGATATTTAATAGATGCTATTTATCACTCTGTCAGAATCATCCAATTGTGGAATTAAAAGTTGTTGAAGATTTTGGAGAATAAGAAAAATCAAAGTTCCCGAAGTTTCGGGTAAGTGGGACATCATTAAAAGTTGTTTTACTTAGTACTATTTCATTATGGTTTTGATAGGATGAATAATTAATTTCTTGATTGAGTTTAGATGGTAAGGACATGACATGATAAAGGAGAGTAAAGTTAATTGTAAGTTTTCTGTTTAAAGGAACGGGTCTTGGAAGCAATTCAATTTCTCTCAAAAAGAAGAACAAACAACAAATATGATAGTACAAAAGTAAATAATCTAGATTACCATATCAGCGAAGCACTCTGAAAAGAATATAAAAATATGGCCCCTCCTATCAAGGTAGGACTATTCGCAAAGAGTACAAATTAGCTTAAGGCTTCGTTTCACAAAGATTATTGTTCTTTACATTAGTATAGTGTATATTTCTTCTAGAGAAAAATATTGTAAAACCAAGTCTAAACTTTAAAGTGTCAATACAACTTGTTAAAGACAAATTGAATGTGAAAGTCTCCATACTTCAATAATCATTCAGATTAATTATTAAATATATATAAAATTTTTATATGATAGTAGCATAGTTTGTAAATATAGGATTAATTGCTGCTATAGAAAGTTATTTGTTATTGTTCTTTATTTCATAATTTATTCAATCAGTATTAGTATTTGAAATTTAGTTAATTTAGAATTATTTCCTTAAAATTATTTATTGGATTTTTCTATGTGTCTTGGAGAAAGAGTGAATGGATAGGATTTAAAAAATAAATTGGGGAGGTTTCATGAATATTTAATATAATTAGTGTTAATTTTTTTCTTCCGTTTATTATTATTATATTATTATTATTATATTATATTATTATTATTATTATTATTATTAGTTAGTTATATATTATTACTTTAAAATACTTGTTGGCAAAATGTAAATACATTAATCTTTCAAAAGTGCAGTAGCAAATCACATTTTATTCTAGGCCACTAAGAACATTGAGATATTTTAAATTGTTGAATTATAGAAGATTTGGCTGTCTTGGCGAGTACCTTATTTAATTATTGATTCTGCAGTTTTCAAAAATAGAGTTTGCCATAAGCTTGATCATCTGTTTGACCTACTTTCATAACTTTTTAGTACTCAGCGGCGGAATTGGTGCTCCTTAGGAGAACTTAGCTCCTTAGGATTGTAAAGAAAAAAAAGTGTTCATCAACAAACGGATTGTCCCACAGGAGATACTTGGCAGTAGTCTCTATCAAGAAACCAAGTCCAAGGCTCTTGGAGAGAAGAAAGTATTCATCATCCATCTGTGGTGAGTACTATCCTTTTCTCGCCCTAGTGTAATTATCAATATTACACTACATATTTGGTAGCAGAGCGTAGTTCTCCTTTAGGGGGTGCTTCTCTCTGCTGCTGAGTGTTCTGTCACTCTTCACTCTTACTTAATTTTGTTGGGAAAATATCTCCATTTCTTGATATTCTCCATAATGACAGATGGTATGAACTCTCAATTAGAGGATGATAAGAATCCTAATTTAGAGGCGAATCCTCATGACCCTTTGTCTTTACCAAACCCCAACCCTTCTGTTCAATCTCAAACCTCAGGTCCTCAAAATATTCCCATGGACTCTCAAACTATCCAGACACTTTTGCAACAAAACACACAGCTAATACAGTCCATGGCAGCAATGATGCAAAATATGTCCTTGGACGAGAAAACTAACACTAAAGGTGATTCCTCCAGGGAAGTAGCGCATCATTGAATCATATGTGCACATATCAGGTTCCAGAATCAACTGAAAGGGATGGTCCCTTTAGGAGCCACCTTGAGGATGCTGCATTGAAACAACAAGGTTGTTTCGCGACATCATTGGATATGAGGAAGTAAGAGAAAATGTTACAATGTTGGAAGGAACTTGAGAAAGAGATAAAAAAATAAACAGAAAAATGATTATGGCTACAGCTTGGTCATGGATGAAGGCGAATCCCATTCCAGTTTATGCATTCGCAATGATGCATTAGCCACTAGGGCTTTTCCAGAAATGACAGTTCGTACACACACACGCTAACAAGACCACTGCCTATTGCATTCTCCCTATGCATGACAAATGTATTTCTTAAGCAGCTTACCCCTGCTAGAAGTACAGATCGGGTAGCTCTAAGATACTTTGAGGCTATAGTATGACAGACATCTCTTGGAGTGAGTGCGGTGTGCGCTAGTCTAGTTAGCCAACCAGACAAAAGTTCTCTCCTCCTCTCCCTCATACTCCACAATAGGAGACAGTGACATTTAACGAAAGTCATTACAGATGACACCCCAAGTGACATCTTTGTTTCCACCAGAAACAACACCACGTGCGTGGTCACAAACTGTGATATGTGTTTGTTGTCAGAGGGAGATGCAGCCTTGGGTCACAGAGCAAAGGGCACCAGCATTCAATGTGGTAACTCAACCCATATCTGAGGAACATGACCAAAGGACTCAAAATCGATCCCAAAGTTTTGAAAGGGGAAGATCAGGACCTTCACCAACTTGGTCTCGTGAATCTTATCAAAGACCGAATTATGTTCAACAAACAAATACCCGAGCCCAAATGTGTGCACACTGCAAAAAGCCTGGCCACACTATGAGCCAATGCAGATTAAGGCCATTGTGTAGATATTGTGGCAAACGAGGGCATACATATGAGGACTGCTATGAATCACAGAACCGGTGTCTTCGTTGTAAGGAAGTGGGTCACTTGGTGGACAAATGCCCAGATAAAAGAAATGACCAACTGAAGTGCCGATTCTGTGAACAAGATCATTTAGGAAAGGATTGCCCCACAAGGCTGGGAAACTAAGAGGCTCCAACATGGAAGACCTCATGTCAGAGAGTGAAGGCAGTGGTAATACCATCCCATTACCACATTTACCAACTAAGAATGAGATCAAGGAGACTTCCGAAGAGTCTAAGGAGGTTTTTCAAAGGAATAAAATCTATCATAAGGAAACACTGGTGCATCACCAACCGAGTAGTCATTATAGTGTTCACAAGGTGGAAGAGGTGATGCATGAAGACGTCGAAGAAGATCTAGGAAAAATTATTACCTATAGGGTAGTAAAAGCCCCAGAGGAAACCCTCTTATTACTAGTCACCATCCCAGACCAATATCAGATTGACCCTCTCACAGCTTTTGTTGATACAGGAGCGAAGATCAGTTTAATATCAACCAGTTGTTTCCATTCACTTGACAAACAAAAACGTCCACTATTGCAAACTGCTTATAGGAGCGTAGAAGGGATTGGCAAGGTGAAATTTCCTGTATTAGGGGAGGTATTACTCGCTCTGAAGTTGTCCACTAACTATGTATTAAAACCAAATAGGTTTGTAATCATCCCTGATGAGGTGGTTGGATATGACCTTGTTATAGGTTATGATCTCCTCCAGAGGGAGCATTTGTTACCCGATTTGCATGAGAAAGAATTAGTCTTACGTAGAGGAAATTACGTGCAAACGGTTGCAGTTGATATGAGATCACAGCTAAGAGAAAGTAACTGTGCACTAACGGAAAGTGTAGTCATAAAACCCAAGGAGTGTGCCATAGTAGAGGTGCAAGTTAATAAAGGAGTAAGCACTGACCAAGTGGTCATCATAGAAGCCAGTTCAAGGTTGCCTAGAAATATAACTTTTGAAACGGCATTATTAAAGTTTCACAAAAATAAAGCAATCTTGATAGCACAAAATGAAGGAGAGCTACCAAAAAAATTAAAAAAAGGTACGATCATGGGAAATGTAGAAATGGCTGACATGACGGACCCTGCTATTAATCTGGTGGAATTGGCAGAGCCTGAGGAAGAGACATGTCAGAAGTGGACTCCAGAAAAACTTTATCAAGATTTTAGATTGGAAGAGGCAGATATTACTAGAGAACAACAAGATCAGTTAATTCAGCTTCTTTCTCGTTTTCCATCAGTTTTGAGCTTGGGGGACTCCGATGTTGGATGCACCAATGTAATCAAGCACAAGATCAAAACCCTGACAGACGATCCTGTTCAGGTACCAGTTAGGCGCCTTCAGGGCCCTATTCTTCAAGAAATAGAAGCAAATTGCAAACAACTTGAAAATGAAGGAATCATTCAAAGAAGTAAATCTCCTTACTCTGCTCCTGTGGTTCCAATAAGGAAGACAGATGGTTCAATACGTCTTTGTATTGATTACAGAGAACTTAATAAGATTACTAAAGGAGATAGTTTCCCTATCCCTAATCTAATTGACATGCTTTTTAGTCTCCAGGGGATGAAGTATTTCACAACCATTGACTTGGTAAAAGGGTATTATCAAGTAGAGATGGAAGAACGAGCATAGAGAAGACCGCATTCACCACCCCTTTGTCTCATTGGGAGTTCCTAAGGATGCCATTCGGGGTGAAAAATGGACCAGCGACTTTTCAGCGAGGGATGAGATATGCATTAGCTCATATACCATGGAATGAATGTATGGTGTATTTGGATGATGTTTTAATTGTGAGTGCTACTTATGAGAAACATCTTGAGATATTGGAAAAAGTACTCCAAGCATTCCAGGAAACTGGATTCAAAATAAAGCCATCCAAGACATTCATGCTGAGAAAAGAAGTGCAGTACTTGGGACATAAGGTCCCAGAGAAAGGAATGATGTCCCCTAGGATTCTAATTTACAGGGATTAATGGATTTTTATACCCAATACCATCGACCGGTATGATAAAATTTTATGTCAGGCATATCCCGCATTGCCTCGGAAATTGCAAAATGGTTCCGCTATGGGTATTACTTAGTCGGTAAAACTCTGCAATGTGACCGGAGCCCTGTCTACAAGCATTTTGAGGCATTAAAGAAGCCTTAATAGAACCACCTGTGTTAACTTATCCGTGAGATGAACGGACCAGAGATACCTTTGATGTTATATGTGGATGCCTCTGACATAGGCGCTGGAGCATGCCTAGCTCAGTTACAATCCGGGGAAGAAAGGCCAATTGCTTTCATATCAACCACATTTTCAAAAGCAGAACAGCGCTATAGCACAACCGAGAGGGAAATAGCTGCTATAAGATGGGCCATAAGGGCCTTGAAACCATTTCTGTATGGCATAAAAGTGATTATCCACACAGACCATAAACCCCTATTGTTTTTACATAATATGCCATTGATAAATCCCAGGGTAGCTCATACCCTAGAAGAATTGAATGATGTAGATTACGAGCTGAGGTATATCCCCGGTAAGGAAAATATAATAGTAGATGCATTGTCAAGATCACCGATTGGGGGGCCACCCAATAATCAAGAGTTTTTGCCAGTTAATGACATTCCTAAGGGATTTACAGAAATCAAGTGACCTGGTGGAGGTGATTCCCTGTTTCAAGCATTTTCCACTTGGTTATATGGATCAGTCGACCAACATCTGAAATTAAGAGAAGGTATCACAACTTCTTGATAATCGCATAAAATATGGATTACCTACTGGTAAACATGCACAGCAAGTAACCAAAGCTATAAAATTAATGAGGAATGTGGGACAGTTCCCCCTCACTCCTGCTATTCATGCATTTGCTGAATTATTTAAAGTAGAGGTTTGTGTTTACTATGGTGACACTAAGCCTCTAAAATTTGGAACTGTAAAAGAAAAGGGTACCTGTCACATCCTGTGTTGCGGGGGAGTTAATTACAATTTACTGGTACCAGCACAAGCACTCATGGATGAAACTAAAATAAAAACACAAATAATCGTACCCTATATCAATTTCGGAAATTTGAGTTGTCTTCGGACATACTTATGGAACGATCCGGCCGAACTATGGACGTCTAGAAATTGCCTCACTTTACTATAAAACCCGAAGCACCACCAAGGGTGTGGGATAGTAGCGATTACACCAAAATTTATCGTTGTTGTAACGGAGGATTATGACCTTGATCCTCTGGAAACTCAGCGAGAATCTCTATGAGATTCAGGATCTGAAACATTTGCCATATGCAGGCCCATTGCAACCATCATAAAACTGTATGTTATTTAGGTATATACCATGTAGAATAGGAGGAAAATGTTAACAGGGGAGTATTCCGAATAATGAGGTTCGTCGGCAAGGAGTACTGGACAATAGATATCCCTATCAGGAGCTCATTGCATGTTTGCTTCACTTGCAAGCAGAAATGTGTACTCTGCTTTAACAAACGGATCTGCATTTCCAAAGATTAATAATTCACTTTGTTCAGACATCACTTCCCACTTGTTTTAATGTCAGGCAATTAAAATTCTAACATATGTTTTTGCATCCACCTACAATAAAAGATTGTATACCATCACATCCTATTTGAGTGTGTAGCAATGGATTGTAATACCCCAGTTCCCACGTTCTGGGCCCGAGGACCCTCCCGATAGTTAGCCCCCGCCGCGCGTCTTCCAACAACCAGATGCTTTATTGAATGGTGGATCACTTACCAAGTGGTATCTTCGTTCCCTTAAGGAAATAAAACAATCTATCACTGTAGCTAAAGCCTTCCAACATAACATTTTGCCCTTTCTTCCCAAGTTACCTGAACGTCTATTGACAGACAATGGCAGGGAATTTATAGGGCCTGAATTCGAAGAACTGTTGAGAATGCAACAAATTAAACATGTATTAACCACTCCCTATACGCCAGCATCGAATGGAGCTGTTGAGAGAGTCAATAGAACACTTAGTCAATACTTACGGATGTCTATTACTAGACCTACATTGTGGGATGAAGATCTTTCAAAGATTGTCATGATATACAATCATACCCGATATTCGGAAACCAACATGACACTGTGTGAAAATATATTGAAGAAGGCTCATGACTTATCCACCACCTTGCCATTTCCAAACATGGATGATTGTTGGGATTATGGTCATAACAAATTTGTACCTTATGAATTGCATCAAATGGTAGGACTTAAGGTCCATCTCCCTGGTGATCTCACAATTAATAAATTTCGACACCATTATTATGGACCTTATGAGGTTACCAAAGTACAACAGAATAATGTCACTTATATCATAACATCCTTAAAGGATGGTAAAGAATAACGGGCTCATCATCGGCAGTTACGTTTCTGGAAAGTACCTCCACCTTATTTAAGAAATGATCCCATATTTAAGCAATATGCCATGGAAGATGAGCCAGAGCCATGTGCACAAGAGGAAATAATACTCTTCAAGAGGAAGATTATCCCTTTGAAGGATTTACTATCGATCAGGATAAACTTGATGAAATAAAAGATAAATTGAATACTATTATGAAAGTCCAAGAGACCCTAAATGGGTTAATTGAACCATCTCTAGAATTGTCAAATTTTTATAATGTTTCTGAAGGGGGAGACAATGAAGGTCCAGAAAACCATTCAAAGGGGGGTTTGACCACCCCGGAGGAAGAACTAGAGGCGTTGGGAGATGAGTCGGGCTATTGTGATGCCATCACCAATACTTCCACGGAATTCTTTTCCTACGCATGTGACTTTTAACCTTAATAGATTTTCGACTCCTGTTGTATCCACACAAGATACAGAACAACAACAGTCTTATATGCCAGACCCAAATGAAAGAGGATCACCTCTGTCCCCCCAAAGTCCAACGTTTTCAGGTTTCGAAAATGAACCTGAAGAATCTGTATCAATAGATCAACGTCCATACACCCGATCGAGAGGGGTATGTCAGGATTTGCCTATAGTCTTTCCCTATCTTTTAGAGAGAAAACGGAAAAAATAAATAAAAAAATAAATAAATAAATAAATAAATAAAATAAAAATAAATAATTAAAAAAAAAAAAAATAAAAATAAATAAACAATGTTTTTATTAATAAAAAATTATTTTTCAGGAATAATTAAAGTAATTACTGTGATATTAATCTTACTGTGTTCCCTTTGGGGACATTATTTTTGTTGCAGGTATTGGTTACAGGCCATTCGTGGGTGAGAGAAATGGAACAGGCATTTACTCAAACTCTTCTGCCAGAAGCGGAAGTAATTTTTCAATCATATCCAGGGATAAACCTGGCTGGTTTGTCGACCAAAATTGGAGACATATTAGATGCTTCTTTTACCCATATGGTGGTTTATGTACTCATTAGTGAGGCGTATTATCAAAAGAGAATTTCAGACCTACGGGTTTATGAGGATTATTGGGTTACTGCGGCCAATTTTCAATATACTAATGAAGATTTTGCCACAAGGTTTTCAGAATTTACCAGGAAATGTTGTCAGATAAGCCCCAATCTGAAAATCATCCTGGTTGTGCCCCCTTTTCTGGATTTGGTATTTTATAACTCCTTAAGGGTTCGCAAATATCCAAGGGAAGTCCAGGAAATTTACAATACAGCTCCAGAATTTACTGCACATAATCTGAATTTTCAAAGTAGAGGAATGCATAGTTATGTTCGACAAATTCGCTCAGAAAATATTGTGTGGGATAAAAAGCTTACCTACCCAGTTATGTATTCAGTGGGTACCCTTCCTCACCAGAAAGAAAACACAAAATTATTTATGCAAGGCCAAATCCACACTCTAGAAAATAGAGGATTTCTAAGGGACGGATTACACCCTTCTGCTAGACTATGCCGTGACTTTTGGAAAAGGATGAAGAATGCAGGATTGTTCAACCCTGTCCCACAACCTGATATTCGTCCTTTGGAGGCTTATATTGTTCATTCAATATCACCCATTCAATCCAATCGCCCATCTGAAAATAATGAAGATGAACCTCAACCAGGACCATCAGGAGTAAACCAGCAAAGACCCGAAAGGGGTCCAGAATCATCAGGGACAGGTCAGCTAGTCCCTGAGGGAGAACCTCAACCGGGTTCTTCAGGGGAACCCAGTAGAAGAGTTATTATTGTCAACCAGGAAAGAGTTGAATCCTCGAGGGAGCAGCAAGCATCAAGCGTCCATCAAAGGATTACCTATCAGGAAACAGCAACCACAAGAAGAGACTCTCAAGGAGCAATACGACGAAACCTCCCTGGAACCACAAGTAGAGACCCACAAGGGGCAATACCTCGACGAAATCTCCCTGGAGTTCCAAATAGAGGTTTGCAAAGTGATATGCGATCCAGAAATCATTCCCCAATTAGAATTCTCAACCGAAATTCCAGAAGAGAGGGATCTAGTAGACGATCTCATACAAGGAGTCCTCCCACTCCGTACACTAGAAATAGACAATCCCCTAGAAGAGGGCGATCAGAAGTACGAGTAACACCTGCTCCCTTAGCCCAACTATCACCAAACCAGTTGGAGGATCAATGGAGAACAAAAGTTACAGAATTTATAGGACATATGGGGGGATTCTTGTCAGCACATGGTCAGGAATCCTCTGCCAGGGAAATTAAACTGAAGATAATAAGAATATGTCAAGAGGGACTTTAGGTCACTCTAGCACATAAGATTTTTTTTGAGAAAAAGAATTTTTATTTTTTTACAAGAAAGTTTTGTTTAAATTACACAAAGAGGAAGTTTTGTTCACCATTTGAAAATATGAAAAGGAGTTTTTGTGTTGTTTTACCAAGAAAGAAAGTTTTATTTCAACAAATTATGAGGATTGTGCGTCGTTACCAATCACGACGGGTGGGGAGGAGTGAAACGGTTCATTACGTTACTTTCTATTTCTTCCCCAGGAATAACTATTTATTGATCTGATTACCATTGCCATTGTGAGGAGATATTTAATAGATGCTGTTCATCCAATTCTGGAATTAAAAGTTGAAGATCTTGGCGAATAAGAAAAATAAATCAAAGTTCTAAATCAAAGTTCCCGAAGTTTCGGGTAAGTGGGACATCATTAAAAGTTTACTTATTATTTCATTATGGTTTTGATAGGATGAATAATTAATTTCGTGATCGAGTTTAGATGTTAAGTACATGACCTGATAGAGGAGAGTAAAGTTAATTGTAAGTTTTCTGTTAAAGGAACGGGTCTTGGAAGCAATTCAATCAATTTCTCTAAAAAAAGAAGCCAAAACAACAAATAAGATAATCTGTAATACCATATCAGCGAAGCACTCTGAAAAGACAACATAAAAATATGGCCCTTCCTATCAAGGTAGGACTTTAAAGAGTACAAATTAGCTTAAGGCTTCGCTTCACAAAGATTATTGTTATTTACATTTATTAGTATATTGTATATTTCTTCTAGAGAGAAAGATTGTAAAAACCAAGTATAAAATTGTAAAGTGCCAATATAACTTGTTAAAGACAAAAATTGAATGTGAAAGTCTCCATAAGTCGGTAATCATTCAGATTAAATATATATTGTTTTGATATGGTAGTAGCATAGTTTGTAAATATAGGATTAATTGCTGCTATAGAAAATTATTTGTTATTGATCGTTATTTCATAATTTATTCAATCAGTATTTGTAATTTAGAGTTAAATTTAGAATTATTTTCTTAAAAGGATTTATTGAAATTTTTTTTATGCCTCTTGGGGAAAGAGTGAATGGATAGGATTTAATAAATAATTGGGGAGGTTTCATGAATATTTAATAAATTAGTGTTATTTTTTTCTCGAGTTATTATTATTATTATTATTATTATTATTATTATTATTATTATTATTATTATTATTATTATTATTATTATTATTATTGTATTATTATTATTATTATTATTTTATTATTATTATTATTATTATTATTATTATTATTATTCACTATTATATAATTATTACTTTAAAGCTAACTTGTTAGCTATATGTATATACATTAACTTTTCAATATATGTTTAAGATGAGTTTTCCCCCTTTTCTAATTATCCCACATTGGAGTGTTTAAATTGAGAGTTTATAGAAATCTGGCTGTCTTGGTGAGTACCTTATTTAATTATTGAGTCTGCAGTTTTCAAAAATAGAGTTTGCCATAAGCTTGATCATCGGTTTGACCTATTTTTCATAACTTTTTAGTACTCAGCGGCGGAATTGGTGCTCTTTAGGAGAACTTGAAAAGATTGTAAAAAAAAAAAAAAGTGTTCATCAACAAACGGATTGTCCCACAGGAGATACTTGGCAGCAGTCTCTATCAAGAAACCAAGTCCAAGACTCTTGGAGAGAAGAAAGTATTCATCCATCTGTGGTGAGTACTATCCTTTTCTCACCCTAGTGTAATTATCAATATTACGCTACAATATATATATATATATATATATATATATATATATATATATATATATATATATATATATATATATATATATATATATATATATATATATATATATATATATATATATATATATATAGTTTCAAATGTTAGTTTGTTAAAACTTAAAGGCTCTTTAATAATTTAAAGATTAAGGATATATATCATAATTTTTTAATCTTTTGGTCAGATATGGCATGTAGTTTAAAAGTTATTTTACCAATTTCATTTACCTATTTCTGTATTGCATTTTTATAAGCAAGATTTATCAAAAGTGTATTATTGTTAGGGGTAGTCATTTTGGATATCAAAATAATTAGTCAATTTAGTAAATGGTTTAATATTTTTTTTTTTTTTTTTTTTTTTACAGATAAACACCACAGCTCACGGACAGGGCCCTAATCTAGGAAGGGGTGTGCTCTTTTTAACGGTGATCCGATCAGGACGAGGCCAAGCAAGGAGAGAATGGCTCACATTCTCCCACCCGAACGATTCTGAACCTGGGACCCTCGGCTGTTGTGGTTCTCTACTACATTGAGCTTTTCGGGCGCTTTTTATATAAATGAAATAATAATAAATATATGGCGTCGGGCGGGTGCGTCCACCTTAGGTATAACTTGGTCTCCCGACTCTCCCTAATGCACTTTTTGTTTTTTTTTTGTAAATCACGGCCCCATATGGTCATAAGCACACAAAAAATATAATGTAATTCTAATAATAAAAGTTTTATTAAGTTTGAATAACGCTCAGTCAGCCCGACCGTGGGGTGACGGACCACCATTGAGGGGGTGACTCGTACCATCTGTTTAAATTCGACTAACATTATAATTTCAATTTTATATTTTGATTTTACTTAATATAATTATTTATCATATTAAAAATCTGTAATAAACAATAAAAATGTCAATAATGATAAATAAAATACGAATATAAATAAGGTGGTCCGATTCACCCTCTCCGCCCAAAAATTTTGACACTTTTTTGAACTCGTTTTTTTTAAAAATTTCATTTTTTAAAAAAATTTTCACTTAATATAAGTAACTTTTATTACATTTAAATTAATTATACGTAATAAAAATGTCAATAATATATCGTAAAAATACGAAAAACAATGGTGGTCCGAGCCACCCCTCCATCAATTTTTACGGTGGGGTGAATCGGACCAAGTTAGGCCCCGTTTTTTGCCACTAATACTGCTTGGATCAAAAATTTACTTTGCCAGTTTAAAGCTAACATACTCGAGGGTATCCACTGAAAAAATAATTAAAATCGATCCACAATTTTTCATTTTATAACGAAGTTAAAAAAACTCACATTTTCAAAAGTGAAGTTCTATTGAAGGAAATTTTGTACCCTAATTTCTAACATTTTTAAAAATATAAAAACTTTCTAGGAATTAAATATGATCTAAATAAAACTTGTAGTACTACACCGTGGCAATTAAATGGTAATAGAATTTTTTTTTTTTTATTTTATTTATTTAGAGTGGACAAAAAACCCCTCCTAAAGAGGCGGCCTGGTCACCCCCCGACCCTATATATATATATATATATATATATATATATATATATATATATATATATATATATATATATATATATATATATATATATATATATGCATAAATACACACGCATATACATACATACACTCATATACATACTATTATTATCATCATTAATATTATTATTAAATTGCTAAACACTATATTTCACTATTAATCACCAGTAATTATTATATTTTAATATTAATATTATCATTATTATGCTGCACTGCAATATTTTAATATTAATATTGTTATGCTCTACACAATATTTCACTATATATAAATATTATTTACCAGTATTCACTATATTAAAAATTTTCATTAACTTTACACTGTAGTATTATTATCATAATCACCACAATCACTGTTATTACTATTAGTATGTTTGTTATATATTTCACTAAATATTAATATTATTTACCACTATTCACCATATTAAAAATTATCATTAACATTATTGTTATAATCATTATTATCACCACAATCTACTGTTATTATTATTAATTATGTTAATTATTATATTAACAACATTCAAGAAAAGGTTAATGTGATAGAAGGGGTTTCCAGCCCCTTGCTACCAGTGGAAGAGAATTTGGAAAATTTACTTCATATGACTCGACGATAGACTAGGAAAAAGCAGCTCCACTTTCTAAAATTTAGTATTTTAAATTTCTTCTTTATAATTTTATTTTTGTATTTAATAATTAATTATCCAAAATAGCCAAAAGAAATGATTTCAAAAATTTTGCTGCTCCTCGAACCCATATTACAAATGAAATAAATTTAAATGTTTAAAATTTTACATATACGCCTATTCATATTATTATATATTATTATAGTTATAATATTAGTTATTAGTTTGACTTAATATTATCACTACAACAAAAAAATATTAAATTTTTTTTACACTTTTTGTATGAATCAGTTCTTCTAAATAAATTTACTAAATATCTCATTATTACTCTCAATGAATTATAACTTTTTATTTTCAAAACTACCTTTTAAAAATATAGGTCTCCGGCCGGAGAAAGCCAGAGACTAGTGGTCTCTGGCCGGAGCCGGAGATGTTTAAAAAGGCCGGAACTCCGGCCAAGCCGGAGCCGGAGATCTGGTGCATCCCTAATATATATATATATATTACTATTTTCCTACAGTCTATGCTGTGATTTTTATAAAAATGTTTAGAGGCCCATAAGGTAAACAATTACGAAAGTACCACGTTTTTTAAAAAAGGTTTTCTAATTTCGGAAACTAATTTTGGTGGGAACTAGATTAACAAACAATGAAAAGGAACAGAGTACTAGCGCTTTCTTTCCCGAAATTTTTTGCCATCTGAAAAAGAGTATTAGGCCTACATACGCTTTTTTACAACCAAAAACTATTCAAAAGTGACCTAGCCTATTTCAATTTTCATTCCCTTGGTATAGGCCCTGCCCTCGCACTCATATTAAATTGTGCTCAACAATAATTAATTTCCATCAGAATTTCTTTGTTCTTTATATTATTTTCTTCATTATATTATTACAATAACGGATGCATAAAAAAATAAGGCATGTTTATTAATAAATTATTGAAATGAACAGAGATGAAAATACACATGGTCTTTTACACGAATCAAAATAAAACAAGAAAGTGACGTCACACTTTGAATAAACAATCTGAATTTGGTCGTAATCAGGGGTGCGTTCAGCGGTAAAATAATTTTTTAAAGATCTTGAAATTTCAAAACCAAAGTATCCCACGAATCATGATCTTAAATATCTTTAAGCTTGCTAGAGAAGTTTACATTCTAAAATTTCAATTTTTAGTTTACGCTGCAGTGAATCTGGAATTGTTATGTGATGTAAACAAACATTAATACTGGGTGCGCTGCACAAAAAGATGGATTTACAACCCGAGCAGCGAATTTCTTTTAAGTTTCTTGATTTTCGCAGAAATAAATATCAAGTGACATATAAAAACAAAGGTAAATATATTTTATTATCAAATTTACTCGATCTGTTAATTAATTAATTTAATCAATTAAATAATTTAATCATCAAAAACCATTGATGCAGGAAAATTATTGGAACCAACAAAAATGCCAATAATAAATAAATAATTAATATACTTTGTTTAAAACATTACTAATCAGAAAATATTAAAATAATAACACAACATTCCACGTTGCTTTATTTTTTATTTCTATTTAAGTAATGATGTGGCAAGCATGGGTGACATTGCCTGCATGATCCTTCCTGATAGGACAATGAAAAGCATCGTCTTGCTATTTCTCCTTAAGAATCCAATTATCGAACCTTTAAGTAGTGTAAATAGATTGCTACAAAGTAGTATAAATAAATGTTAGGTTCCGTTGTACACCAGTTTTTGTGTTTGCAAACTTTGAGTCCGATCTAAGAAAATTATCTTACGGGAGCGAAGAGATGGAGGATATAACGCAAAGGTTTCCAATGTTCAAAACTCTGAAGATCAGGTTAATGTATTAGGCCCCACAGAATAATATTTGTAATAAACATATAAGAACACTAAAAAATAGTATTAAATTTACAGATAAAATGTTAGAAATTTTTATGGACAGAACTCAAACACAAGGTCTTCTCCTGTTTATGACCACTAATTGGTGGTTTACAACTAAAGAGGCTATAATATTAAGATCGAGGCCTAAAAATAATTTTAAAAGCAAGAGATTGAATTAGGCTAATATTTCTAACGTTTTTAATACATAAATAAATCGTTACCTTTTTCAAATCTTAAGTATACCACAGCATAAACATATGTACGTACAGTACGTCAGATAGATAAAGAAATTATCGTACAAATTGGAGGTATGCTCTTCAAAATTTCAACGTCTGTTTTTGCAAGAAAGATACATAACCTTGATATGCCTACGTCAAAAAGTAAGCAACGTTGTGATTGATTAATAACAAACAAATATATCATCCTTTTAAATAACAACTTCCTCTTTTGGCCTATTTAGAGCATAAAAATATTAAATATTTTTCTTAAAAAATATTAGGGATTTTCTACAAAAAATTCTATGAAAAATGCTAAATATATTTGTGATCATAAAAATATGTTTATTACTCTTTCTCAACGGATTTACCCCGAAATTTTATTTTCTATTTATACAATAAATGTCCAGTAGTACTTTAATTAATTTGAACACCTTAATTAATTAATTATGGGCACCTAAGTGATAATAAAAATGCTGAATTTGCAAGTTCAACATAAATTTTTGTTTTCTGTTTTTTAAATGTTTGTAATGTATTTGTGATTTCAATAAATAAGGAAAATCGGAGCCCGGAATCGTCGACTAGATATAAATTTTACCTTTTCGGAACCGGAATCGAAGTTGGGGTTGGGTTTGAGAGTCACTGGCATAAGCAGAATGTTTTATCGTGAAGGATGGTGGGGGAGAGGAAGGCTGAATCTTCCAGAGCACCGATGTTTAACTTTTTTTTACTCATTTTTTATTGCTTTCATTTGAAATTTTTTACAAAATTTTAATTTTTGTCAAAATTTCGAGGGCTGCAGCCCCTCACCGCCTCTCCCCGCGTATGCCTCGGTTGAGAATCGCATATTCATTAGTAGTTGGAATCGGAATCAGAACTGAAATAGAAATCGACGGAACCACTGAGTCGCCTGCCCAGGGCTAGGGTTTGATCCCCCATCTGGATCATAAGTAGAAATTACCTAGAGTAACTTCCCTTCTAGAAGTGGCGTGACGCTGTGAGACGTAAACTTTATATATATATATATATATATATATATATATATATATATATATATATATATATATATATATATATATATATATATATATATATATATATATATATATATATATATATATATATATATATATATATATATATATATTTATATATATATATATATATTAATATATATATATATATATATATATATATATATATATGTGTGTGTCTGTGTAGACTATAAAAATATATATATATATATATATATATATATATATATATATATATATAACAAATAGATTATAATTAAACATAACGTATCTCCATCAATGGTGAGCTGCCAAAATTTTAACAATCGGTTTTCTGCTTAGTTATAAAAGTCAACTAACGGCTAGCTTTCCTGGAAAAAAATATTTTTTAATTACCAGTTAGAGAGATCCTGTGAGAACTGCTCCAGCTCCAGCTCAATACTGGCCAAATAAACTATCTCTTATTACTTTAAAAAAAAACTTGGGTTCTGAAAAAATGAAAATGCTGAAACAATGACTACAGACACAGTAAAACCCGAAATAAACGTTTTAGAGGTCAGAAAAAGCTGCGGGTTTTCTTTTTTCCCCATCAAAATTATCTGAAAATTAAGAATTTTTATGTCCATTTTTAGGTGGGGGCTAAAATGGGGTCCCAAAATCTCCAATATTGAATCCTCCCCTTAACTTTAAAAACAATTATTATCAAAGCAAATAATAAAATGATGATTGAATGTGATGGAGCTTCTCTAGGTAATTTCTACCTATAGGATCCGGACTAGGGATTGAACCCGGGCTCCTTGTCATACGACTCTGTCGCTCTACCGATTCAGCTACGATAACGGTAAATCCTGGTTTATTATACATAGTTATACAGATTGTGGTTATACACTTATGTTGGAGAGCGTTAAGAGATCTCTCGAAGACAGGTTGTCTTGCCTTAAACTCATGACGGCCTGAAAGACTATATTTTGTCTGCCAACAAGGACCGCATATGCCCGCAGTTGGTGAGTCTCTCTCTCTCTCTCTCTATCTATATATATATATATATATATATATATATATATATATATATATATATATATATATATATATACCCTACGCCAGTGTATGGAGGGATATATAGATATATACATATATATATATATATATGCTATATATATATATATATATATATATATATATATATATATAAAACTCTCTCTCTCTCTCTCTCTCTCTCTCTCTCTCTCTCTCTCTCTCTCTCTCTCTCTCTCTCTCTCTCTCTCTCTCTCTCTCTCTCTCTCTCAATCATAGACGTATGTATATACAATATAAATAGAGAAATTTAATACATTTTTATGCGGGTGAATTTTTATTTATACGGCAGTGAGGATGCTAAAGGAAAGTCGTAAATATCAAACGTAAGAATTTCCTTAATTCTGCTGTAAGGTTGTTATTTCCCGTGCTTGCCGAATTTAGCACGTTCTCACGGAAAAAATGTAAACAAACAAGATGGCGGCGTGGTAGACTCGTTTGAATTGATGAATGTTTCATTCAATAAAATTAGCTTTAAATTTAATTTCTTTCAAATCTATAAACTCCATCACAATAGTTGATCAGTTATTTGTAATATGAATCATTTATTATTATTTTTATTTCTGTTTATTTCAAAACCACGTACTCCATCACAACAGCTGATTTCGTTTGTTTGTAAACAAAAGTGACTTTATGAGAAATCGCGTTCGTTTATGCACGAAATTCGTGCTAAAACTGGGTAAGCATTTCTTATCGAGCAAAGAACGAAACCGATAACGGTCTAAATCACTGTGTCTTAAAAGTGCTTAAATTTCATTTTACATATTTATAAATTTAAACGGAGAAATTGAAGTAAAATAAATTAATAAAGAAAATAATAAAAATTAAATAAAAAGCGGGTATTTTTATGTTTATCCTAATTAAAATATATATATTTTGTTTAAATTACAGGGTAACCAACAGAATGCAGAAGACATTGAAAATGTAATCTCATAAAGGAATGCCAAAAAAGAATATACCAAGAAATATATACATGTTTGTAATTTATGTATAATTATTAATTTTTGATGTAATAATTATTAAAAATTTATTAGTAAATTTTTAATAATAATGATAATGTTGAAACTTTAATATACACAAACTTATAAAATTACCTAAGATGCCGTAATTAATGTCGTAGTCAAAAAACTAAAAGTAACGGAGTAACGAACCTTCGTTACTTTTATTTTTCATTTCAAAGAAACGGAATAACGGTAACGGAGTTACTTTTTCCAAGTAACGAAGTAACGGTAACAGAATTACTTTTTTGAGCAACGATGCCCACACCTCTAATATATATATATATATATATATATATATATATATATATATATATATATATATATATATATATATATATATATATATATATATATATATATATAATAATATATATATATATATATATATATATATATATACAGAGGTGGACATCGTTACTCTAAAAAGTAGTTCCGTTATCGCTACTCAGTTACTCGGAAAAAGTAGTTCCGTTATCGTTATTCCGCTTTTTTGAAAGGAAAAGTATCGAAGTGCCTGAACGCATTGAACTTTAGATCTATACCTCTTATTCCAGACCATAGTCTCACTACTATACATTATTAACACAGGTAACAACATACCCTCATGTAAGACCCTAGCGCACTCAAGACTTAGTCCCTTTACATCCACCAACGATTTAATTGCACCAGCCACCTTCCTGCCATTCACAACTTTCCTACTACACTCTGCATCATCCGTTCCCTTTTCATCCAACATATATCTTAAATATTTAAACTCAGACACTTGTTCCAGCTACTCACCATCTAATATAACTTCACACCGAGGACTGTCCTCACTCACAACCATAACCTTACTCTTATCTACGTTTACCTTCAAACATCTCCTTTTACACACCCTGCCAAATCTCTCTTCCAATCCTGTCAAACTCTCTCAGATTCACCACACAGAACCAAATCATTTACATATAATAGGTAGGGAACCCTCCACTCTCTTCCATTCTTTATCATTCTAACACCATCCCCTGCCACCCCTACCTCTAATTCTTCCATAACCCCATCCATATACAAATTGAATAACCAAGAAGACATAGCACATCTCTGCCTCACTCCGCTATTAATATTAAAACAATCATTTTCAACTCCATTTATTCTTACACACACTTCACTATCGTCATACATACTTTTGATTCCATTCAGAAGCTTAACACTAACACCATATATCACTAACATCTGCCATAGAGCTTCCCTATTAATCATAACATACGCCTGTTTGCTAATCCAAAAAACCTAAATAAAATTTATTCTTCTTCTCTCTCATTTTCTCAGTCATTTCCACACATCCTCTACCACTTCGAAAAGCACCTTGTTCTTCACAATCAGCCCTTCAGTCACTCGACACATTCTTTCGACCAAAATACCAGTATATTTCTTCCCCACTACGTACACTTATTAAACTGATTCCCTTATTATTCATACAGTTTCCATTATCTCCCTTACCCTTGTATAAGGGTACTATCAATGCTCTCCCCAAATCCCTCGGAAATATACCCTCTATAAACTCTTTGTATCACAACTTCCAAATCCAATCAATCACCCTCTCGCCTCTGTTCTTGATCACTTCAAAGGTAATTTCATCTATACCTGCAGATTTACCATTCTTCAACTTTCTCGCTCTACCCATTACCCCCTCCTTACTAATGACCTCATCCCCAAAATTCCTATTGCTTCTTGCACTATAAAACTCACATACACTCTAGTCACATTCATTTCATCAGTTACGAAAGCTTTCGAAAGTGTTCCCACCACCCTCTAGTCACATTCATTTCATCGGTTACAACAACATCCTATTCATTATTCTATATAGATTCCCTTATTTCTTATATATATATATATATATATATATATATATATATATATATATATATATATATATATATATATATATATATATATATATATATATATATATATATTAATGATTTTACTTGCTTTTTTAAATATTTTTGGCTACTCCGACTCTGGCTTCAAAATAATAAAATTTTCCTCCTTCGGCTCCGATCACCATCATTTTTAGCTCCTGCTCCGACCCTACTCAAAAAAAAAAAATCAACTCGTTCCCCACTGCAGTCTGCACCTCGACACATATTATATGCCGCATCGTTCAGCATCGACTCTAGTTTCAATTTTGTCAAGGGATGACCATGACCCCTTTGCTATCTTCAAAATTTCCAGTCATTGCAATCTTAAATAAAAGAAATTTGTTTAATAATTTTTTTTTAAATTAGGCAAGGGGGATCTTTTCAAAGGAGGTTAGGAAAAGAAAAAACAGAGTACTCGCATTAAGCCTGAGCCTATCGAAGACCTCTTGGGTGAGCGCAGGTGTAAGCTTTAAAGAGAGGAAGATTAAAAACAGTAAAAAAGAGATGATGTAAGGAATTCCACAGAAAAGAGTTAGCTGAAAGGATGGATCTACCACATCGATCTAGTAAAGTTTAGAAGCAAACCTGGAGTTATCAATCTCCATCACACGAAATTCATTTGAAATTAAGGCACCTTTTGTACTACGAGGTCACCGTAATGGCTGTGAAATGCGAGTGGTCAACTCAGGAGAATGAGAAAGGTTTATGAAAATTTTGGGAGGTTCTGACCCCATGGAAAGGAGTGCCTAAACATGCTCAAGTGTGGCCTTTACTCATATATAGTTCTTATTGAAAGGTTGGATTCTGGGGCCTTTCGCTACATCTACTCAATATGCTCTTATAATCTCCAACTTATAAAATTCCGTTAGAAAAATCTTCACCGCAAATATGCATATATTCAATTTGAAAAAAATAGACTAAGGAATATTCTACAAGAACAGCTGACAAGTTGATTTTTAAATAATAATAATAATAATAATAATAATAATAATAATAATAATAATAATAATAATAATAATAATAATAATAATAAATAATATATTTATTTATAATAATAATAATAATAATAAAAATAATAATAAAAGATTTATTTAGTTTTTAAAAAAATGTTTACAAAAGTTGTATGGGTATTTCAAATAAAATATAGTATTATTACTGAAATGTGCTGCTGGAGTGACGAATAATAATAATAATAATAATAATAATAATAATAATAATAATAATAATAATAATAATAATAATAATAATAATAATAATAATAATAATAATAATAATAATAATAATAATAATAATAATAATAATAATGAATAATAATAATAATAATAATAATAAAAATTAAAATTATTGTATTGTTTCAAGAATAATAATAATAATAATAATAATAATAATAATAATAATAATAATAATAATAATAATAATAATAATAATAATAATAATAATAATAATAATAATAATAATAATAATAATAATAATAATAATAATAATAATAATCTATTTCTCAATACTCTTGTTTGTTTCAAGAAAGCGATAAGTCTTTTGAAAATTTAGTCTTAAAAACAATGGATTAGGGTTATCATTGTTTAATATCCACAATATTTGTCACACCGATAACTTAAGTATGATTATAATATTTCGGCTTATATTTGTTGAAGTGTATGGTGGTGTGAAAGCAGAGGACGTGCGTCACCGAGCATTAAATAAGTTGATAACGGTTCTTGTGATTTTATGATTGATCTAACTTACCAAAATATCAACAACGGAGTAGCGCCGCTCACGAAAGCCATGTTTGTGCGCTCGCGTTCGCGTTTTCTTATTCTCCCTTCAAAAAGTTTCGGTATCCAGTGAATTGGATTACGAATGTTCGTATCTAAATGTAATATTTGTATTTAAAAATATGAGTATTCCGTGTGTATTGTTATATGTAGATGAGTGGTCCTATGGGGGCTAATTAGTAGCATGTGTTAGGAATTATCCCTGATGGAGAGAAAATAATTTAATTAAAACTATTTTTTTTAAAATTTATAAATATAATTACAAATTATCGTGCGCCAGTAAATTTAAATCTTCAATTTTATTATATTAACTAAAGAGGCCGCAAAATCAATGTTAATTTAGTTTTCAATGCTTAAATACTAGATGGTTCCTGGTTCCAGATTCCTAGACATGGGATCGCACTTCTGAGACTATTAGTGCAAGATAGACCAATGCATTATGAATGATATAATTACCGAGTGACAAAAATTTAAATGTAAAAAACATAAAATTATTTTTATCCTTATATATATATATATATATATATATATTTTTTTTTACTCTTTCTGTTATTGTATCCTATATTTCTGCTATGTCATTTGTTTGCATATACTCTCTCTCTCTCTCTCTCTCTCTCTCTCTCTATATATATATATGTTTCTGTGTCATATATTCTGTTTCTTACATTCATATATTATATATATATGTCTTCATCTATCTTTGCTTCCACACCAGCTTTAGGGTAGGGTGATCAAGCATGCACTGGGAATGGGGCATGCGGCGATCTGATTATAATATGTAGTAGCAGGACCCCAAAAAAAAAAAAAAAAAATAACAAATGGTTTATATTACAAATGACAAATTCAGGAATCAACTATTTGATGGGTTTACATCGATTTGGAAGAGAATTAGATTTAAAGGTATATATGTAGCAATAATAATAATAAACATATATATATATATGCATAATATAACATATTACTGTACTTATGTGTTTATGTAATATATAGCAACCAGCTTAACAGCCTTCCCAGCAGCTATATGCTAGTAACAGCAACCAGCCTTGTAGCCAGCAGCCAGCCTTAACCAGTAGCCAGCCAGCATATATATATATATATATATATATATATATATATATTTATATATATATATATATATATATATATCTCTCTCTCATTCCACTTGTGTGGGTATTATAGAACGGCTATTCCGTGAATTGGGACCGGGGGGTCATTACCTATCAGTAGTTAGGGGAAATTGAGTTATATATACTCCCAACAAGTGGAATATATATATATATATACTCTCTCTCTCTCTCTCTCTCTCTCTCTCTCTCTCTCTCTCTCTCTCTCTCTCTCTCTGCTGTATATATGTGCCCTTTCTTTGCCCTGTCTTCTGCTCAGAGTGCAGCAGATTAATTATCTAGGCTTGATAGCAAGCCCTGCTACGGCTCAACGCATTTGGAAATTCTAGCCACCGTGGTCGTGGTTTCGAATGTGACGAACAGAGGAGGAGGACCAGAGAGAGAGAGAGAGGAGAGAGAGAGAGAGAGAGAGAGAGAAGAGAGAAAGAGAGAGAGAGAGAGAGAAGGGGAGAGAAGAGAAGAGAGGCGATGAATTATTAAGATTAGTGTAATTCTCCATACCGTAAACAGTAATTAAATATTACAGAATATCTCCTACCGACAGCAAGTTTCGTTCAGGTAGCCTGGCCGAGAATTCGAGAAATAGGTTCCCCTCCTGGGAATGACGCAATGAACGTCGATGATCTCTATAACGTATATATATATATATTTATATATATATATATATATATATATATGTATATATGTATCTCTCATATGCTATATATCTGTTATAACTCTCTTTCTCTATCTCTATCATACATATGACGTATATATTGTTCTTTATTTTATAATATTGTGGAACATTTCTAATTTCAAAGGATGATTAACCGGGATATTATGTCAGTTGAGATGGATGGTGCTTCGATTATTTCAAAGTGATATGAACGACAAGTTATAATAAGTTTTTATTTTAGGCTAAAGGAATACCAAGATTAAATCCTTAAGATGTCAAGAGTCAGGGTCTCTCAGCCTCAGCGGGGGACGACGGGAAAACGTCCCCCACTCTGTCCCACCGTCGGCTCAACCTTAATAAATAAATAATGACAAGGTAACATATAAAAATTAACATGATATAAAAAGCAACATGTGGCAACTTTTTCTCTTCTATTATTACAGGGTTTAAGGTTGGCACGTGCAGTGTGGTTGAACTACGAAGTGGGGTTTCAGGCGGATAATCTAATTTTGAGATCATCTGTGTTTATTTTATAATGACATCCCCTTTGTAAGAGAGGATATTTCTATGTTTTCAACAACATATTGCGTGTTTTATATATATATATATGTTTTCTCTATATATCTTACTATACTCTATCTTTTTTATTTTGTTAATAATAACTTATATATATATATATATAACCATATACATGTCCATTATCTTTATTCTCTCATTCATACTCAACTAACTAACTGTATATATATATATATATATGAAAACTTTTTTTTTAAATAAGTATTTAAGTTTCTGTTTACATTTTACCGTCGTGAAATAACAACAATAATAATGAAAATATTTACAGCATTCCTTCGTGGAATAACAATAATAAAGAAAATATTTAATGATCATTGTGATTTGTAATTGTGCAAGTCTGTGCTTAGACGTTTTATTATTACAGCACCCTCAATTAACTCTTAAATTCCTCACCCCAATCCCTAACAATACAATAAATGTGGTCTAAGGTTTATTTTGTTTGGTGTTAAATTTAGGGATGTTCAAATTATAAGAGTATCGATATTTTTAGATACTTCAGTTTTCAAAAATATCTAAAACCAGATTAGAGTAAGCCGTTTTCGTTTTTTGCATTTGTGCTTACGAAACGTAAGAAATGCTCGAGTTTGAGTTCGTTTATATCAAACTTAGCCCAAAATCGAGAAAAATGCTCATCAAATGTAAGGAATTTCCTTAATTCTTTAATGCTTTTCCCGTGTTTGCCGAATTTAGACCGTTATCGTTTTTGTCATTTGTGCTAACGCTCGATAAGAAACACGAATTTCGTGCATAAACGAACGAATGTTTAGAAACATTTGGAATCCGCTGTTGTGATGGACCACGTGGTTTTGGAATAAACAGAAATAAAATAAATAATAAATGGTTTATATTACAAATAATTGATCAACTATTGTGATGTAGTTTATCGATTTGGAAGGAATTAGATTTAAAGCTAATTTTATTCGGAGCCCAACATTCGTAGAACCAGAACAGATTCACACTGAGGCTTACGCCGCCATCTTGTTTGTTTACGTGCATTTCGTTAGAACAGCCAGTTAGACCAGCGTGCAGGAGGAAATATTGTACAGAATTAAGGGAATTTTCTTGCATTGGTGGCTTTGTTCGGTTTATCACGCTGGTACAACGAACGCAAACTCGAGAATTTCTTACGTTTCATAAGCACAGATGCAAAAACGAAAGCTGCTATATATGGAACATTCGGTGATGGAACTAAAGGCGTTTTCGTTTTTGCCATTTGTGCTCACAAACGGTAAATAATGCATAAATTTGAGCTCGTTTGTCAAATTTAGAGCAAAATCGTAAATGCTTTCCAAACGTAATTTCCTCAATTCTTAAGGACAGTAGGTTGCCATTTCCGTGCCTACCGAAGACGTTTACACAAAAAATTACAAAACAAATGTCGGCAGGAAGCAGGCAAAAATGCTCTTGATCATTTAAATATAAATTCATGAAGACGTTTAAAAATATTATATATGATTATTTGCCCCAAATATTACGTGCAATGAGGCGATTCATATTGCCTAATTTGATATATTCTTGGCGAGAAATCATATGTTTTATTGTTGACCGAGCGCACGATTTTTGGGTGGTTTAGATAACTTTAAATCTAATTTCTTTCAAATCGCTGAACTCCCTTCCGCATCTTTGAGCTCCATCCCAATAGTCGATCAATTATTGTAATATGAAGTTATGAACTATGTTATTTTTTTATTTCTGTTTTATTCCAAAATATTGTTGAGCTAATCTTCCATTCTTTGCATTATCCTGGGTTAATTTTTGTAAACAAAAAGTAAACCTCGTATTAATACATCATGTTCGATTTAACTTACGAAATTCGTGCTAAAATGTGTAAAAGGCGTTTTCATTTTGCGCTTTTGCTAGCTTGAAATTTAGAAAATGCTAAAAAGTCGTTCGATTAGCGCTGTCAAATTTTAGCACAAATTTAGTAAAATGCTAACAAAACGTTAGTAATTTCCTAAAATTCTGTTAGAGTTCGCTCTTTTCCATTAACACCGAATTTTAGAGGAAAAATATATATCTGCTGTGATCTCGAACAAATAAGATTGCGGCGTAGTAGCATGGTAGTAGTTCGTTGATTTGATGAATGTTTCATTCATGAAATTAACTTTAAATTTAATTTCTTCCAAATGATCACTTCAGTCTTTAATGAATTGGATCAATTATTTGTGATAAAACCATTTTGTTATTTTTATTTTTTGTTTTATTCAAAACCACGTGCTCCATTAGAACAGCTGATCTAAATTTTTGTAAACAATCGGTCGATTATGCCCGTAATTCGTGCTAAAACTAGATTAGCATTTCTTATCGAGCGTTAGCACAAATGCAAAATGGAAAACGCCTTAAGCATTTCTTCTCAATTGTAAGCACAAATGAGAAAAACGAAAATGCCTTCAAACTATCGAGTAGCTGATATATCGTATTATAATATATCAACGATATTTTTGATATTTTCTACAACGATATTTTTGATATTTTCTACAATCGATATTTTTTAACATCCCATTTTCCCATAGTCACTACTCACTAATCAGCTGATCATTGTGAGCTGATATTCCAGCTGGTTATAATAAAGGAGACGGAGTTGGTATTTTAGAATGTATTTTTTTTTTTTTTAAATTAGTGCTTCAAATATAGATTACTTATAAGAAATGATGTAAGCTCTAAACTTTGTGTATAAATTTCAGAATAAACGTTACTCTTAAGTTAAAAAAAGGTTCCACATAATAGTGTGGTTTAATTACTGGCCTTGGTTTGTTTTGTTGCAGGCCAGACTTGGCTGGTAAGATATATTTGAAAATATATTTTAATTAACCCTAAGAGCTTATTAGAACAGTGGATAATGGGAAATAGTGAGGAGTGGTGTCAGACAAGGCTCAGCGCTGGGCCAATATTGTTCCCTTATATATATATATATATATATATACTATATATATATATATATATATATATATATACTCTCTCTCTCTGCTCTCTCTCTCTCTAATATATGCTGTCATATATATATATATGATAATATTATCCCCCCAATTTTTATAAAAAACACAGGATATAGCCACACTCAAAAATATTGAAGAATAAAAATATGACTCTCTTTGGGATCATAGACTATAAAAATTACTTGTTCAAACTCCGCCGGGCATTGTATTTTGATTGATTGGATAGTCATCTACTGCTATTATTCTCTTAAATTTCCTGGCATTCATTAGGATTCCTTGTCTAATATGGACCCTAGTAGTTCTGCATTCATAAATTGTATACTAGATAACTTTTTGACCCAGATGGTCCAGGAACCCACAAGATACGAGACTTAATATTAACTAATGATGAAAGTATGGTGGATGAAGTTGGAGTTGAGGAGAATTTAGGACTTAGTGACCCTGAATATAATTAGGGTTTATATGAATGACGATATCTGGGCCCAGATATTCAGGGTCTTCAGAAAGATCATGGAATTTTAAGTGGCGATTTTACCAAATTTCGAGGACATGCTTGGTATAACTGACTGGGATAAATAAAAGAGTTTAAAGACCAAAAATGTTTTATCATGTGGGAACATTTTAAACAAATTTTAATGAATATTCAGTCAGTATGTTTTAAAGATAAAAACCATTGGGTTGGCGAAAGGAACCTGATTTGGTGGAATAGAAGAGATAAGAGAGAAAAATTAATAGAAAAGCGCAGATGTTTTAAAATATTCCAAAAAGGAATTGTAGTAATAGGGAAGATGATTTAGGAAATTATGGGGAAAAATGGAAATGGACATTCTGAGAAAGTCAAGACAAGAGGCAGGGGACGGGGGGTAATTTGGCAAGGGAACAATTTAATAAGAACCTGAAAAGTTTTTAGCTTTTATATAGAATTTAAAAGTAAGAATAGGACAATTGGTCCAATTAAAATTGATGAAAGTTTAGTGAGTTCACAGATAAGGAGTTGGTCAGCATTTTCAATGCTTATTTTGCTTCAGTGTTTACAGAGGAAAGATTAGATAATAGTTCAGAGACTAATAGTTCTTGTATGCATGTAACCAATAGACTTACAGAATTTGAATTTGATGTAAAAAATATCAACCTTGGCAAAGGTTACAACTATCTAAAAACCGAATATCTTTACTTAATGGTATATATGGTAGAATTCTGAAGAAGGGTAGTTTAAGCATTGCAAAGGCACTGTGTTTGTTTTTTAGCGATCTATAACATTTAATTTGGGACTCAGTTGGATTTTGGAAAACAGCATATGTTGTGACTATTTATAAGAAAGGTAGTGAGGAAGATTTGGGAAATTATAGGCTTAGCATCTCATAGATTTATGGGGAGTTATGGAAGAGTTACTGAAAGGTCATATAGAAATATTTAGAAGATAACAAGATATTGTATGACTCCCAGCATGGTTTCAGAAAGGGTAGGTCATGCCAGACAAACCTTTTAGAATTTATGGAATACATTACTGACTGCATTGACGAGGAGATCAGTTGATATTGTATATTTAGACTTTAGTAAAGCTTTTGATAAGGTTCCCCACATAAGGCTGATGAAAAAGTTATTGCAATGTGGTATAGGTGGAGTGGTACATGGTTGGATTAAAGAGTGGTTGAGAAATAGAAAACAGTGTGTACAACTAAATGGGAATAAATCATCATGGGAAATAGTGAAGAGTGGTGTCCCACAGGGTTCAGTGCTGGGGCCACTATTGTTCCTCATATATATAAATGATTTAGACCAGGGACTTAAATGCAAGGTTTCTAAGTTTGCAGATGATACTAAAGTGGCCACCTCAGTTAGGATAGTGAAGGATATTCAAAATGATCTTGATAAACTTCTTGGGTGGGCAGATAAGTGGCAAATGAATTTTAAATAGTAAAAAGTGTAAGGTTCTTCACCTAGGTTTCAAATAAAAGTTTAACTTCTGATATAGATGGGGAATAGAAGCGGAAGTCTATGTGGACCAAGAAAAGATTTAGGTGTGATTATAAGCAGTAATTTGAAAGTAGCTAATCAGTGTTTGGAAGCTAGAAATAAAGCTAATAAGATGCTGGGCATAATAAATCGCAATGTTGTTTACAAGAGCAAGGAAGTTATAAGTAAACTGTATAATAGTTATGTTAGGCCAGTAATAGAGTATTGTGCACAAGTTTGGGCCCCTTATTTAAAGAAAGACTTAGATATGCTAGAGAGAGGGCAACGTAGAGCAACAAGGATGATTTCTGGGTTTGAGAGGGTAAGAGCTATGAGGAGAGGCTGAAGAAGTTAGGAATGTTTTTATGTAGAAAAGAGATTTCTCAGAGGGGACATGATACAAGTCTACAAAAATATTTACATCTATTGATAGCACATAGAGACCAATAAATTTTTCATAGTAGAACATGGACAGGTGACCAGGGCATAATAAGAAAATTAAGAAGAGAGCATGCCATCTTGATATGAGAAACATTATTCAAAATGTAACTCAAGGTTGTTAAATTTTGGAATAGTCTGTAGAGAGGAGGTTGTTGAGTGTGACTCGGTTGCAACATTTAAGGGTTAGATTCGTTTATGGATGGGTTGGGTATCATATAATATATTGACGAAGCCAAATTGGCGGGTTTTTAGTTATAGCAGTTATTGTTAGATGGCATGTGTGACCATAACTTAGTTATTAATGCATGTGGATGGTTTGGGTATCATATTTATATATCATTAGTTTGACTAAGCCAAATTGGTGGATTTGTAGTTACAACAAAACAAATTGACAAGCCTAGGGTGCTTTTGTGGATTTGCATGAGCATGTTTGGGTAGTGGGTTGACTGGGGCAGTCTCGATAGGCCCATGTGGCTTTTTACTGTCTCTATATTCCTAATGTCCTAATGTCCTAATGTCCATCCAGGTTAGGTCTCATTTCTAAGGCCCTCTAGTTCAGGTTATGGTATGTTTGTTAGGTATACACAGAGAAAATCTATGTATACTTAACAAATTTATCAAAAACCTGAATTAGGATGATGACCCTAAACGAGCACGGACCCACTTAATTATAAGGAATCGTATGGGAAAATTTTGAACTTTGAGAGGCTGTAACTTTTTTCCTAAAGACCTAAATCATTTTGTTTTGTTTTTTGTTTAATATTGTTCCCATTTAGGTATGTCAGCATTGACTTTAAAAGTAATTTTTATAAATCCTATGGGTTTAACAACTTTGAGAAGGCTGTAACTTTTTTCCTAAAGACTGCCATGTATTTTTTTTTAATATTATTTTTTTTAGAGCATATCCTGTGATTTTTATAAAAATCGGGTGAAGCCCCTCAGTACTATATATATATATATATATATATATATATATATATATATATATATATATATATATATATATATATATGTGAGGGATGAAGTAGAGAAAAAATAAATAGACTCCCGACTCCTCACTCACAGAGTGGATTTTAAAAACAATCATCTTATGACTCCAATATCGATTTTAGAAACAACCGACTCCCGACTCTCGACTCCCAATGGAAAATGGAACGTGCATGCTTCAAAAAATATATTACAATATTATAATTTAAATTATGACAATTAATAATAATAATAATAATAATAATAATAATATTATTATTATTATTATTATTATTATTATTATTATTATTATTATTATTAATAATAATAATAATATAATAATAATAATAATAATAATAATAGATAATAATAACCAATAATAATATTATTATTATTATTATTAATGACCATTATTATTATTGTGTGTGTGTGATTATGTATGTGTGTGTGTGTGTATTATCTAATAATAATAATAATAATAACAACAGCAATAATAATAATAATATTGTATTATTATTCTCATTATTGTCTGTGTGTGTATTATTATTATTATTATTATTATTAATATTATTATTATTATTATTATTATTAATAAAATTGATGCATGATGCTTTCGGAGGAAGGCAGACCTATATATATATATATATATATATGTATATGGCATAACATGTAGCCAGCAGCAACCAACCATATGTATATGTATATATATATAGCCAACAACAACCTTGGCACCAGTATTCCCAGCAAATAATATCATTAACGATGTGTTGAAACGTCTCTCTATATCTATATATATATATATATACATTATATGTTCCCTTAGCACCAATACTATATATATATGATCCGGTTTAAAAACCACAAAATATCCCAGTCATATCTCAAAGGCTACCTGCTCAGCTACGGGGAGAAGAGAAGATACATTCACTGGAATGCTGGTCCAATTTTAGTCCTTTTGAAAAATGTAAAAAAAAAAAAAAAATTCTCAAAGAAAACTGCAATAGCTACAGCGAAAAGGAATACATTTTTGGAATCCTGGTAAAATTTTAGATAGGAAAATGTAAAAAAAATAAAAAAAAAATAAAAATTATTTGTTAATAATTATAGTAATATGATTAGAGAGCCTATTTAGGGACCTTTTTTGGTTACTTGTTAAAATAAATACTTTCTATTAAATTTTTGTTTTTTAACTAAGAATACCCCAAGGGTATACCACCGATGGCAGGAGTCGAGGTCTCTTGGCCTTCGGGGAACTACGAGGTAGGACTAATTCCCCCTTCCGGGGGAGGGTCTCCCGAACCCCCGGCTCTTTATTTGAATTGTCTGAGGGGTTCCTCCCTTCCCCTCCCTACGGGGTAATGAAGAACGTCCCTGTGTTCCTATTGACCGAGCCCCTACACATTGCCGTTAACAATATCATTGATATATATATAGCCAATAATAGCCAATAACATATATATCAAATATAACTATATATATATATATATATATAATATATACTTAACTAACCTTATATAACTATATATATACATATTATATATATCTTATCTTATATATATATATATATATATATATCATATAATATATATTGTACTATATATATATATATTATGTCCCTGCTCCTTAAAAAAATATTAATATTTATTTTATTTTATTTTATTTTTATTTTTATTTTCTAACAAAATTTAACAAGGATTCCAAAAATGTACTCCTTTTCATAACTTTAGCAGTTTTACCAGTTCCGCAATAAAAATTTGCAAATTCCAACAATATTCACTGCAGGCTAATGCAGTTGTGCCCAGGGCCTAGATGAGATGCCTGTGGTTTCCTTCGGTTTGTTTCAAAGTTGGCGATCATGGTTTTAAACCACAAATACCTACCAATCCATATCTCAAAAACTTCAATAGCTACAGGGAAAAGTAATACATTGTTGGAATCCTGGTAAACTTTTATTACGGAAACTGTAAAAAAAAAAAAAAAACATATCTCAAAAACTAATAGCTACAGCGAAAAGGAGTACATTTTTGGAATCCTGAAAAATTTTAACTAGAGATATAAAATAAATATTAATATTTTTTTGGGGAGCAGGGGACCGAGGTATAACTATATATATTATTTGTAAAGGTATTACACTGCAATGTAGGGGGGCTCGAGCCGGCGAGAGACACGGGGGGCGTTTTCCATGCCCGTAGAGGAGGGGGCAGGAGGAGCCCCACGACACTTAAATACCAAGAGCAGGGTTCGGAGACCCTCCCGGTAAGAGAGAGAGAGAAGTGGATATGTACCCCATAGTTCCCACGGAAGGCAAGGAAGGAGTTCGACTCCTGCCATCGATTGCGGTATACCCTTGGGGTATTCTTTAGTTAAAAAAAGCAACTATACAAGAAAGTCTATTTATTTTAACAGTAACGTATACAAGGTCTTAAATAGGCTTTCTCATATTACTATAATTATTAATTATTTTTACATTTTCCTAACTAAATTTTACCAGGATTCCAAAAATGTATTCCTTTTAACTGTGTAGCTATTGTAGTTTTGAGATTTTTAATTTTTTTTTTTTTTTTTTTTTTTCGCACTAAAATTAGGACAGGATTCCAACAATGTATTCCCTTTTCCCATTATGTTAGCCAGTTTTTGAGTATAGTTGTGTTTTAAACTGAACTCACCTTGCTGTATGCCTTAGCAACCTTATATATATGTAACTGCTCTTTGCTAGCTGCTGCTGCTCTCTCTCTCCTCTCTGTATACTGTTGCTACTCATTCTGTCTGCCCTCATGTGCTCTTTTCTGTTCTGTGCTGCTGCCTTGCTCATGCTTATGGTTAAAGTTGCCCAGCTGCCCTTTGCGGACGGGGGCTCGGATCAAAATTTTTTTGGGCATCCTATGATACATAAATAATAGCTGTTCTAGAGGTCGAAATGATTTTTTTTTTGTGTGTTCTGCAGGGGTGAGGGTAGGTTGGAGTTGGGTCAGGTTAAGTTGGGTTAGGTCAAGGTCAAGAGAAGGAAAAAAAAAATTTCATTTCGACCCATATTGTTTATGTATCGCTGCAGAAACCTATTAACTGATCAGCCCGTAATGGCGTTATCTTACCATATATATATATATATATATATATATATATATATATAATAACTTAATAATAATGAGCATGTTATATATATATATATATATATATATATATATATATATATATATATATATATATATATATATATATATATATATAGAGGCGCACGGTAGCAAAAGTTGTTGGAGTAAATACTACAATTATCTTTATATATATATATATATATATCTCCTTATGTATAACTTATGCTGTAGCAACCAACCTTGCTTATATATATATATATATTGCACCTATATATATATATATATATATAACTGCTGTACTTTCTTAATAACAATAATAGCAACTTAATGTGCTCACCGCTATTAACTTTGCGCTGAATCAAAATAATCAGGTCATTTAACCACAAACTACAAGAGCCCTACCAGGCGTAAGAAAAATAATTATTTGTTTATCAAACTGATTAATTATTTATATTTTTATCAAACTGATTAATTATTTATTAAATTATCTTACCACCACTTACTGGTTATGGGTAGATAGATATATTTTCGCGTGTCTACACCAAAAACTTAAATATATATATTAGAAATTCACGGCATTAGGTACGGAAATATTTGAAATGCTGACAACCACAACGTGAGCGCCAGCACAGTTGTTGTACATAACATAAATGTAAAGTATATCTATCCGATTCTTTTAGCTTATTGCAACTATCTTATAATTGGTGTAACTCTATATTTTAAAATCAGTTATGTACTCTACTTGACTTTAAATTTTGTACGATTATTAATAACGTCGCTGCGCTGTTGATAATTCGTTGTGCACAATACATTTGATGATGCTGGAAAATTTTTATTTTATTCCATAACCAGTTTATAACCTTTATTTATAACCAGTTCTTGGAGGGCGTGCTTTAAATTATTTAAACAAATGTCAAAGAAAATAAAAAAATGTGCGTCTTTTTATAATAAAAATTCAATTGAGTTTTCAAAATTACATGTGAAAGTTTATACAAAAAATTGTTTTGGGGGTCGAGAATTGGGGTTTTTATCGACTCGACTCCGACTCCTAACTTTGGAAAATCGACTCCCGACTCCGACTCCTTACCCCTAAAAAAACGCTCGACTCCCCATCCCTGATATATATATATATATATATATACAACCAGCATAGCCAGCAGCTGCTTTCAACAGCAACGTTATATATGTAGCCAGCCAGCAACAACTGTTCTTCAACTATATAACTAACTAGCTGTAGCCAATAATATGTATATATGTATTACCGGCGCTGCCAGCCTTAGCAACCCAGCCAGCATCGCTATGCTTGCTGTAACAATAGCCTTGTGTAGCAGCAGCAACCAACCAGCATAGCCTTAGCCAATAGCCAGCCAGCCTTGGCAGCCTGTTGTAGCATAACAACTAATATATGTATAACCAGCTATGCTATATATATGCAACTAACGCTGCAATATATGCATATATACCGGTTGTAGTGTGTGTTTGTATGTAGTAACCAGCAGCAGCAGCCCAGCCCATAGCCAGCCAGCCAGCAGCCTTTGCAGCTCCAGCTATATAGCAGCAGCCCAGCAGCCAGCCAGCTGCAGCAGTACAGCAACCTTAGCCTTGTAGCCAGCCCATGCCAGCAGCTGGCACCAGCTGCTGGCTGGCAATAACAGCCCAGCAGCAGCCAGCCCAGCCAGCCACTTGGGGCGCCCTTCCAGCAACTGTAGTGTGTTGCCAGCTGCAGCCAACATGTAGCCAGCAGCAGCCAGCCATGTAGCACCCAGCATATTATATGTATGTATATATATATATATATATATATATATATATATATATATATACTTATATATATATCCAGACTTGAGGTAAAAAAGAGAACAAAATCTTAACTTTGTTTTCTCCTCATACACTTGACATATAGAAACGCTATCGTATACATGTTTTTTACGTTGGTATGAGCAAAATTATGGAATCTCCATTAGGGGTCACTTTCGCTTAAAAATGTTGCTTTAAAAAATAACGCCTTTGACTCTTAAAAATGGGGCCAAAAAAAAAACAAAAACATGTTGTAAAAAAATATTACTTTCTAAGCTACTTTCAGCTACTTTCAATGCTTCTAGCCTTGTTTTACTGAGTGCTCAATTACTTTCATCATCATTTTTATCCCAAACCCCATTTGTTCTAGTTCTTCTATGTACTTTCATGAGCATTTTCTCCTACGCCCCTTTGTTCTAGCCTCGTCATCATTCAGCTACTTTCAACTGCTTTCCAACTTTTATGTGTTTTCTCAAGCCCAGGCATTCTATGCTCTAGCGTCATCACTCAGCTACTTTCCATATTTCACGTATATTCAGCTACTTTCCATATTTCCAACTACTTTCAGATATTCGTGCTTTGCACATTTCAGCATGTTATGCTCCACTGATGTTCCTTTTGTATGTTCTAGCTATTCTATGTACTTTCATGTGTTTTCTCTGTGCCTTTGTTCTAACCACCTCACATCATCATTCAACTACGCACATGACATGTTTCTCTTAACTTTATCTGTACTTTCTGAGCATTCTATGCTATGGCGCGTCATCCTCCCAGCTACTTTCAAACTACTTTCCATATTTTCAGTTACTTTCCAAAGCTACTTTCCAAATTTCCAGCTACTTTCCAAACTACTTTCCAAACTACTTACTAGCTGTTTTCCTGAGTGCTCATGTACTTTCCTGAGTGCTGATGTACTTTCCCTGAGCGTTTTTCACCCACTTACCCCCTTTGTTTCTGACTCTTCAGCATTTTGCCTGTAAGACCCTACTATGTTCTAGCACTCATGCATAACTCAGCTACTTTCAAGACTACTTTCCAGAGCTAACCCAACTTTCACAGACATTTCTGGACATTTCTCTAATACTCTCTTTTGTCATCACTCAGCTACTTTCCAGAGCTACTTTCCATGTTAATAATAACACATCCAGGTTAAAAAAACTGTTTTTTTTTACCCCATTTTGGAAAATTTGATGGGGTAAAATTATTTTTTTTTTCTAGGACATCTAATAATTTTCAAAAAAATTATTAGTTTGCCCAAGTTCCTCCATCAATATGTAGTAACTACCAAAAAAAAAAAAAATAATACATATGAAATGGTAGCAAAAGTTGTAAAAACTTTGTAAAAAGTTTTGCAGCCATTTTTTAACTGGGGTTCGACATTTGTTATCACTGATTACTGTCAATTTAGAGCAGCCCATTTTCTTTTGGCATTTTTATAGAT
>JABUQX010051781.1:0-5000 GCA_015478945.1 Trachelipus rathkii
ATAAAAGCGCCTCAAATTCACACTGTAGTAAATCGTCAAATGTGGGGTTCATTCCTTAGCCCAGGTGGGCTACATACTATATATTCTTCCTCTTATTATTAATCTCCTCATCTATTCCTGTTATGCAACTTCTTCTTTCTCTCGTTTCTCTCTTTGTCTAATATCTTCCTCTTATTATCATTTCTCTCTTAAGGCATCTTTCTTGTATCATTCCACTTCTTTCTGTCTCTCCATCCTGTTTGATTCAACTATTTTATCTATTACACACTATTATTCAGCTGTTAACGACTTCGTTCTTGGTCATCCTATTTCTTTTCCACATGCCAATACCATCTCTTATATCTTGTTTATCTTCTCTATATATTTTGTTTGGTCTAACATAATATCTTCATGCGATTGCTTGACATTCACTCCAATATACTTGAATTCACTTTGATCATTCTTTTCAACCTATTACGCCTATCTAATGATTGCCATCTGAATTATATTGTAATTTAGATTCTTATACTCTTATTTCCAGCCATAGTCTCACTACTATACATTAACACGGTAACAACTATACCTTCATTGTAAGTACCCTAGCGCACTCAAATCTTAGTCCCTTTACATCCACATATCGATTTAACTGCACCAGCCACCATAGTGCCATTCACAATTTTCCTACTACACTCCTGCATCATCTTCGTCCCTTCATGTCAACATATTATCCTAACTTATTTAAATCAGTACACTTTTTTCCTAGCTGCTCACCTGAGTGTCTGAGGTCTGTCCCTCACGTCACAACAACATAACTTACTCCTTTTCTGGGTTCTCCGTTTATTTTCAACCTTCTTTTACACACCCTACCAATCTCTACTTAGTTCCTCTCAAACTTCTCTCAGATTCGCCATTCTAATCAAACCAAAATCATCTCATATAATATGGTAGGGATCCTTTCCACTTTTTCTTCTTATCTCATTCTTCCAATCATTCCTAACTCTATTGCTCCTGTCTACCCCTACCGTCTAGATCTCTTTCATACCTCATTCATATATCAGTTTGGATTGCAATTAGACAAACCACGTTATCATTATGCTCCAATATTAAATACGAAATAATCCTTTCGATCCTTTATTTATTTCTTAACACGCTTCACTAATCGTCATACATACTTTTGTTCTATTTAGAAGCTTACTCACACGTATTCACACCATATTCACTAACACCTGCAAAGATTTCCAATTATCTTATATCGCCTTCTGCAATTCCATTGCCTTTTTTATTTAATGGTTTTGATGCCCACATTACCCAATCATTGTTTCAAGTACAATTTGATCCACACATCTCTACCACTTCTAAAGCGCACCTTATTCTTCCCCAATATAGATCTTCCACTCATTCTAACGCACTCATTATCGACCAAAAAATCACCAACTAATTCTTCCTACAAACACTCAATTATATATTTCTTATATTATTCTCCTATAATACTTACAGTTATTCTATTTTTTTCCTCCTTACCCTTAATAAATGGTCTCTTATATTGACACTCTACTCCAATCCCTTCGGATCTTACTCTTCCCATTAATCTGTTATTACTATATCTCAATATCCAATGAATTTCACTAATCTTCGCTCTCTATTATATTTATATATATTTATTATGTATATATATTTATTATATATATTATATATATATATTATATATATATATATATATATATATATATATATATATATATATATAATATATATATATATTATATATTTATATTATATTATTATATATATATATATTATATATATATATATATATAATTTATATATATATATATTATATATATATATATATATATATATTATATAGTATAGTGAAGTATATATATATATATACATATAAGTATATATTAGTATATATATATACTATATATATTATATATATATATATATTATATATATATATATAGTATATATATATATATATATATATATATATATTTATATGATATATTTTAGATATGGTTTTGTGAGTGAAATCTGAAGAGAGAGTTTGAGAGGATTGGTAGAAAGATTTGGAGAGTGTGTAAAAGGATGGGTTTGAAAGTAGACGTAGATAAGAGTAAGGTTATGGTTACGAGTGAGGACAGTCCTCGTGTGTGAAGTTATGCCAGATGGTGAGCAGCTGGCACAAAGTGACTGAGTTTAAATATTTAGGAATATATATATGTTGAACGAAAAGGGGAACGGTGATGTCGAGTGTAGTAGGTAAGTTGTGAATTGCAGAAAGGTTGGTGAAATTAAATCCTTGATGGATGGTAAAGAGACTAAGTTCTTGAAGTGCGCTAGTGTCTTGCGTGATTGTAAGTTGTTACCTGTGTTAATGTATATAGTAAGACTAATGGCTGGATAAGAGGTATAGATTCTAAAGTACATTTGTGTTCAGATGGAACAAATCTTAGGGGCGTGGTTACGTGTGAGAAGAATGATAAAATGAGGAATGAAACGTAATTACAGAGTTGGTATGGTAATTGAAAAACAAGGGAATACATGAAGAATAAATGAAAGTATGTTTTAGATGGTTTGGTCCATGTGGAAAGAATGGTTGAAAAGTCGGGTTTGGTTAAGTGGGATGTATAGTGGTGTGTGTTGGGAATCGACTGGTCTGGAGACCGAAGAAAAAGTGGATTTGAGTCAGTAAAGATTGTCTGGAGGAGTGAAATGTGAGTTTGGCAGAAGCGAGAAAAGTGCATAATAGGGTACAATGCAGGGTTTTTGTCGAGGTGTATGGTTGTGGCCCACCTGGCCAAGGGATGAACCCCACATGGACGAGATGCAAAGCTGATGGTCCGTCGCGGTCCCCGTGACCTCTAGGGTGGCGTTTTCTGTGCTTCGAGTTCCCACTAATAAGGTATAGGTGAAGGGAGGTAGGAGGGCTGGGCTTTCTTTGTCGAACTTGTGCTCATATCTTCTAACTACTTTTTCTGTTTCTGGTAAACATGTTAAGCACCTTACCGCATCCTTGGGGTAAAAAAAAAAGTTTGTTGATGAATATCTTTATATATATAGTATTATATATAATTTATATGTATAAGATTGATTATATATATATATATATATATATATACTATATTATATTTATATTATATATATATATGGTTCACATATATATATAGTATAATATATATAGTACGGTATACATTAGAATTAATCCATAATCATATCAAAAGTTCACATATTTTGTATTATAGTACTATCCGTTACTTGTCGTAGTTATATATGTACGTATATAATGATTATTTCGTTATATATATATATAAATATTGTAGCTTCATACTATATTATATATATTATTATATTATAATATATACTGCGTAATATATATATATATATATATATATATATATATATATATAATATATATATATATATATATATATATATATATATTATTATATATATATATATATATATTATTATAATGACTTGTTTTCCAATCAAAAATGAAATTTATTTAGAAAACATTTATAAAAAATAATACAATACGTAGGAAAATGATAAAAGAAAAAAAAGATATTGGCAGTTAAAAATGCAAAAGTACTTGCATAGTACCAGCACAAGTACCAAGTTACAAAAAGGCTCCAAGTAACAAGTAAGTACAAGTAAGTGGTTTTAGAAACTGCAAGTACTAGTACAAGAACAAGTACTTCAAAAAATTTATTTAAGTACAAGTACATATACAAGTAATTGTACTTGAACCTAAGCCTGATATATATATATATATATATATATATATTATATATATATATATTATATATCATATATATATATATATATATATTATATATATATATATATGATATGATATATATATATATATATATATATTATATATATATATATACTATATTATATTATATATTATATATAAAACTTTAATTACATGAATTTAGTTTTCTTTTAATTTTTTGAGTCCAATACCTTTAAGGAGGTCTAAAGTTTATATTTGTTGAAGCCTACTTCAGAAGAATAAATATCAAGATATACGTAAAGTATTTAAAACAAATAAAATTAAATATTTATTTACATTCAACACATAGATTACTTAAAATGACTCCTGATATTTTTACGTTAAAATTATTAAGAAATGAAAATGCATATGAAAATTGAATTTAATAATCTAATTATAATAATATCACTTTTATCTACTTTTCACTAAGGAACGATCTGTCACTTCATCTCCTACCAACTATTATTCTAATGACTCCTCCCTTTATTCTTTCTTTCATTTTAAAAGGAGTCCTAATAAGTTGAAAAAAGTTTAAGCTATGAGGATGGTCTTGGGGGAAACTGGTCACTGATCTTTTAGATCTGAAAATATACCTCTCAGACCGATTATATCAAGCATCAATTGCAACACCCAAAATTTATCCAAATGAATAGCTGCTAATTTAAAACCCTTCCTAGGAAAAATATCCAATTCACATCTAAAAAACTCAGCATTTTATTCAAAGGATTAAAAATATAATTCTCTCCGACTTCAACTTAATGAGCTTCGACGTAACTTCACTCTTCACAAACGTACCGGTAGGCCACCTTAAATCTATTGGAACAATATGTAAATCAGAGCAACATAGTTTTTCAAAAATCTTTCAATACCATGAAAATGCTATTAAAATTAATATTAATTAGATCACGCATATTTTTCCTTTCGCGATGAATATTATAAACAAACAGCGGGCCTCTCCATGGGATCTTCGTTATCTCAAATATTGAGCAACATTTTCATGGAGTTGATTGAAACCTATTACATTTTTCCAAATTTGACCACAATAACATGGCTAAGATATGTTGATGACGTCTTTGCAATAGTACCCAGGAATATAAACACAGATACAATTTAACAACATACATAATAATATAAAATTCACTATAGAGAAATCAATAAATAACAAAATAAATTTCCTAGATCTTCAGATTACTTGGAGCAACAACAATCAACTTCCATCCTTCAGCATCTATGG